>JABSTL010000060.1:0-57910 GCA_013759095.1 Fusarium sp. NRRL 29148
TGTTGTTGAAGCCAGTTCCGGTACAGGCTGTAGTGAAGCTGCTTAATATGCCCAGAGGAGGATCGGGGTCGTCTTTTGGGGGAGGAGGGGTAGGATCGAAATTGACTTCGTCGTATTGGAAGTCTATGCCGAGGTGAATACCAGCACGCGACGATTCTTTGGGGGCCATTATGCGTGCTGTGTAGTTCGAAGAGTATCTGAATGTATTGGCTGTGTTTGGAGTTCTTGGTGAGGAATATGGATTTTGTGTAGGAAACACTCACTGATCTTATACTCGCCTAGAAGTAGTTGATTGTCCGCACGTTGCCGGTCTACCGGTTTAGATCGATAACAACATCCATTCAATTTACATTGGGCACTTCAAATGCCTCGTCGTAGACGATCTATGCTACAACAGTACAAGCCTACCTCTGTAGCTCACTGAACGCAGTAAGGCTCTTGATCCGTTGCCATACCATCAGTGGCAACGTTCACATTACAAACACAATTTCCCATCCAACGTGACGCGGCAGAAGCACGCTAACAGCTTCACATATCTCAACTCGGATGATCTACCAACATTTACGTTCAGTGGCTGACTGAAAACGGTCTCAACTTGCCCTCCCGTCCAGTAAAAACACTCGAATTGGCAAGCTGAACACCTGTGGCTTACCGGCACGTCAACTTCCCCGCAGCCAAGAATGAGGGCGGGATCAATTTCTTACGCATACGGCCCGTCCCGGTGAGTCTAGATTGGTCGTATTTTAGTGCGCTTTGCCGTGTTGGTCTGTCACATACCTGCAATGAAACGGGCACTCATCCCGTTTTTGCTTGTGATCATTGGTCTTTTTACTGGCATGTGGGATAGCAGCTGAAAATATTAGAATACGGGTATCTAAGAAGAGGAAGAGGATACATTTTGGGTATTCAGCTGAATGATTTGGTGGCCTATGCAATACTTCACATGTGAAGTGGCCTCTCATGGAGGTTTGGGCGTTTGGGCAATAGGTATAAAGGGAAAACTTCGAACCAGCTATCTTCGTTCCGTTTCCCCCATCAATTCACCATTACAAGCTTCTTCTACCTTATCTACGACTAGCACCACAAAAATGGAGCCCTCTTTTCAAGGCAACCAATTCTTCCCCGGCACAGCTGCCTATAACCGTGCCAACATCTACGCCACCGCCACCTACGGTGTGAGTCGTGACATGAACCCCTCCGAGATCCTTTAACCCGCAAATGTAGAGGACATTCAACAAGTTGTCAAAGCCGCTGCCGAGATGGGTAAACCCCTCGCCATCAGATCTGGTTGTCATCAATACCGCGATGCCTCGTCAACTGGATCTGAGGGTATCCAGCTAGACTTGCAGCCTACCTTCTGCCGCCCTAACATCGATCTCAATATCTTGAAACAAAACGGCAAGGTGTACCTTCACTCCAGTGTCAGCTGGCAACTCACCGAAATCTTTGACTTTCTTAAAGATAACGGTGTTTTCATGCTGACTGGCCAGTGCTCTACTGTCTGTCTTGGTGGATATGTTCAGACCGGCGGCTACGGTATGCTTGCGTGGTCATCAGGTCTTCTTGGAGATTGGGTTCATGAGCTTGAGATTGTCGACTACAAAGGCGATGTAGTCTAAGTCACCAGAGACTCTCACCCCGATCTATTCTATGGCTTTCTCGGTGGCAGTCCCGGTAATCTCGGTGTTCTGATACACTTCAAGATCGAAGTCCAGGATGACAAGAATCTACTCGGCATTCTAGTCCAAAAGGGAGAAGACCCCAAGTTGCCTCGTGGTTGCGACTTTACTGTCAATATCGCCAGCAGACAGGCTAATCTGCTTGACCTTTTCCCTGGTTCTGAGGACGAGCTTAAGCAGAAACTTCCAGATGATGTTCATGACAGAAAGGACAACATTGCTGATCTTCTCAAGTTCAAGTACGCGATGATTGTTGTTTACGCACAATGGGTCAATCTCAACGAAGAGCCGTATTCACCCGAGCTTTTTACCCATATCGAGAATGTGCCAAATGAGTTCAAGATCGTCAAAGAGGCTCCTGAAGGCACTCCAATGTCTGTTATAGCCTCCATGTGGCTATTCGGCAGCCCTCACAAGTTTCCCTACCCCTACCACAAGCGCACCAACAGCACCGCCTCAACCGACCTCTCCAAAACAGGCTGGTCATATTGGTTCGCCGGCCGTATCAACGACGTCATCAAAGACAAGCACAACGGGCTCTGGGTCTCATCCCAACTCCGAGTCTACGGCGGCGAACAATCTATGTTTCGCAGAAACGCAAGTAATGGCACAGCGTACTGTTTCCGCGATGCTACCTTTGGCGGAACTTGGGATGTGTTCTATCAAGGTACGAAGGAGGCAGCTGAGAAGTGGCATGCGGTGAATGATGAGGGTAGGGCGAAATACTTTAGCAAAGAGGATCGACGAGTTCTCTGGGGTTCGTATGGTGATTGGAATATGAAGGATGTAAGGCAGTTTTATTATGACCCAGAGACGTATAAGAAGATGCAGAAGATCAGAGGGACGTATGATCCAAATGGGACTTTCACTGCGAACCCTTTCTGCGTGGAGGCTTTGAAGTAGGCAACGGTTACAAAAGGCTTGGTTTTCCCAAGCACACTCGCTAAGAACTCTTCTTATTGTAATACTCTTCAAGTTAACCAGAAATACTTATGGGTTATGGTGTTTCATCTCGTTCCAGCTTCCGGAAATGCGCGCATTCACGTCTTTGAATTCTTATCCATCTCTTACTGAGCCTCGAAACTATTTATAGGTAAGTTTCGGGGATTAATAACCTTATCTTGGCATTGGGCTGGATAACATGATGGTACGACACGTTTTTCGACATATGCGACGTCATTGGGTCACCCAGAAGGTCAAGTTCAAATCCTTCAGGCACTTTTCGTACCCTGCAAGGCAGACTAGAGCGAAATCTCGGTTAGACTCCCGTCAGCTGAATGCTCTGCCTCTTGTTGGGGCACGTTTAGTGGGCATGCTGCGATCCTTCAAGCAGCTAAGCCCCCACCATCGGGGCTTAGCTGTCAATCATTGTCGGGACCAACACGAGAGCCTTGGTATTTATTCTAGTGTCTGCATACTTTGATTGTCAGTCATATCGTTGTTTCCGCGTTATATCATCAATATGTCACCGATTTCTGAACCACAACCAGCCGCCCAACCCGTGGGTGCGAAGGCTTCTCAGCCTGTGCAAATGTCTCAGCCAAGAACGCAACAACCTATGAGTATGGTTTTCAAGTCAGTTATCGGGTGATTATAAACTGATTCACATCTTTTTGTAGAGTTCCAACGACCACAAGATCCCAGGGCCGATCGCAGACGCCCTCGTGATGATATAGAGCGCGATAGATGCTGTCGCGGTCTAAACTGCACCTCGGGCATTTATATGGTCCCCTGCGCTTGCACACTGTGCTGAACAATGACTTCATGTGGGGAATCGAATGGGGCGATGAGGATGGAGACACTTATGATGAAGCTATGTGAAATGGTGTTCTGGGCTATTGTATATACCTGCATTGTGAGCACGGGGTGCATTCACATCGATAAATAGGGACTATAGGCGGGACTGGTTCCAAATTAAGACAACGTAATATATAGCTTATGGCTTTCGCTACACGGTGCCAGTATGGTAGAGCTTCCTAACAACCAACTACAGTGTAGTAATCCCATAGGAATTGAGGCCCAATGCAGATGTCCTGATTGTTCGCATCATAAAACTGCTGAGGTCTGCGAGAATTGCAATCGTCCTCGTTGGCATACAGATCAATTTGGCAGCTGCCCATATCTTCAAGCCAGAACCCTCTGCTAGGGTTTGGAATACTTTCACAGCCTGGGAGGGCGAGAGGGCATTATTCATCATTACTGGAAGCATCATTGAGATCTAGAAACGGAGTAAGTACCTTGATTACCGTCTCCCCGAAGGTCACCAGACGGAGTCGACTCGCAGTCGCCGTCACCATAAATGGTGAACCTCCAAGCATTAGCCGCTGTTGCCAGGAGCAGCAATGTCATCTTGCGAGTGAGTATCATCATTCTTGCTTGGTGGATTACGTGCTCGGATTCTGATCAGGTCGTCTTCGTACGCCGGGTCCTTTTCAAGGCGTCTGGAACTGGCGGCGTGGAGGAGAGCTTGGCGAAAGACAGGCACGTCAATCTTGTTAGGGATATCAATGATGATATCTGTTTTCCACTGATCGCCATAGATCAAGTAGTGGATTGGAAAAGGGACGTCAGCTGCGTGATCGGCTTCGTACTGTTCAAAGACGATGTCGCGCCAGGTCTTGTTGAGGTTTCTGGATGTCATGCTGGAGTAGAGGGAAGTCTTGAAGGGCGGGTTAAGCTGGATGTTATATTCTTTTCGATTTTTGGTCTTGCCTAGACTCTCAGTTGTTATCTCTTTTTTGAGAGTCGCTGTTCAATGCTGGTTGCCACAGGCTAGTACCAGAAGTGAATTGCAGCTGACGGGTTGAATCAGGGAATCTCCGAGCTGACTGTCGAAGCGCAGCGCCAAGTGTAGATCAAAGAGATTATTGTACTGGTTGTGGAAGTCTGAGACGTAAATATAGACACGATTAGTGGGTTGAATCAAGGAAGTTGAGTTGTCGTGTCGGCTGTTGGTTGCTGGCCGTGGATCGAGATGGCCAAGTTCGAGTTGGTTGTGGCATCACGAGAAAATGCGGGGTCAGCACCAGATCTATGCCTCAGGTTACGGATATCAGCCATCAATCAGATAGATTGAGTGGTACGTATCGTTGTTGAGGCTGTGTGCGTATTGCCTTCCAGAAGGTGAAATTAATTCGGATTCTTCAAAGTGCTGGCTAGATATATCCCGTTGAGATATCATAAGCTTTAACTATCGATAGATAATAAACTAGTATGGTCCATCGGGAATTGGTCGTGCATTTCGGCACTTCCCAAGTATCTTTGCTATATACTACACGGTGCATAGTCTACCAAGTCCTGCAGAGGCATGCTACGTACATCCTAACCTGGGCCTTGTGATGAGAACAAGTCGCTGCAGACGATCAGCGCAAAGTCTTCTCAAAGCAGAAGTAGCCGGAGCGGGAAGAGCTGAATTAAACAACGCCCTTCCCATCAAGGTGTAAAATAGACAATCTCAGCTGATAATAGTTGTCCGCAGCTGAAATCCATAAACCTTGATTGCATCTGGATCGGCAACCTCACGCCATCAAACAGCCCATGCATCTCTGCTCTTGTTAGTAGTGAAGCTGTCTTTTAACCCCCAAATCATTTTTTGGAACAGATCGGCAGCGCTGATCAGTCCTCTACAGCTCGTATTCAGCCAACAGCACGCATGACGGGAGGAATAATATCTGATCTCCACGACTGCCTAACTACTTGCCGCATCGGGTGACGGAGCTACAAATTACTCGAACGTTGGACATCTCCTGAACTTCCGTAATTACAGCTATGTAGTACCCGGGTAGCATGGTTAAATTTCCCACAGAAACTTTCAGAGTGCAATGGCAATAGCACATTGACCGCAATATCAGTTTGTTTAACGGTATTCTTACTTTGTTCACGTCACATCAGACCTGAGACATGCCGATTGCTGATGGGGAAGGTTGCTGCGCGTGTGTGGTGGCAGTGCGCTCAACTGGCCATGAGCATGACGAATTATGAAGTGATGTGGTCAGACGCAGCGCGTCTGATGCAAGCACAGAGATTGGATGAGCTGCGGAGTATTGTAAGGTAGAGCATACGTTTCTTTCAAATGATGAAGAGCTCTTGGACGATCTAGTTGGATCTGATAATGATTCTGGAAAGGAGGATAGTGATGACTCCGAAGATGAAGAGGAAACCAAAAAGGGCCGCAAGAGAAGCATGAAGGAGACCAAGGGTGCGATGAGAGGAGAGGTCGTCCTGCAAAGAAGAATAAAAGTGTGACTACGCTGTCCCGTCGTCTCTTCTATCGATTGCGTGAAAAGGAAAATGGAGAAGGCGAGATTTTGCCTGACGCAGACGCTGGAGAGATTGATTTCCTCAGCGACGAGTGTACTAAGTTCTCTAGTTTGGCATATGAATTCCCTTACGTTGGTAGTAGTGTTGAGTTCAGTGGTTATAAAATAACCAGTACGCCTGAAGGATTCGTGAGGAATTGGAATGATTATTCCGGAGCGGCTTATGAATGTGCGAGGATCGGACGAAGGCGATGAGCTACGGTCGATTACATTCTCCAACTATAATGAGGCTCAGCTGTTTGAACCATTTAGTCTTCAATCGACCATCAGTATATTTAAATATTTTCTTTCTATCTAAACTCGACGTCCAAGCCAATGCCTGCCATCTAGCTAGAGTAAGGCTTTCCCTTCTTGAGAGTCTCAAGAACAGCAACACTGAGGTTAGGAAGCTTGAAGTTGAAAGCACCCTTTCCATCAGCCTTGAGAACAGTCTTCTTGGTGTCAACAACATTGTTGCCCTTGTGGGGATCATTGAAAGCAAAAGGATCCTTCTCCTTGTTGGTCAGAAGAGTAAGCTCAGCCTGAGCACCGGGCTTGACACCCTTGAAGGACAGAGACACGGGAACATCAGCGCCCTTGGTGGTGTTGTACGCGGCACCCTTCCAGATGAGAGTTCCCTTGTCCTCGTTCTTGCCAGCGACGTAGTAGAGAGGGTCGAAGTCAGAGGTGGCGGGGAGAGTATGGGTCATGGGGTGGCCGGCGAAGAGCGACCAGACATACCAGCTGGTGGAGCGGGTGGTCATGGCGGAGTCGGCGGCGAATTGGATCATGGTGATAGCCCACTGCCAGCGGTTCTCATTCTTTAGGATGGGGGCGTAGAAAGTTCCGGGGATACGATCGGCGTTGCGCTCATAACTGCAAAGAGCGACAGCCTCGCCAACACCAGAGATCCACCAGGGGTAAGGCATCAAATTGCCGCTCCAGCCAGTTCCACCGTTGGGGTGAGTAGAAGCAACCTCACCAATAATATGGCCGTACTTGTTGTTATCAAACAGGTTGAACTCCTCGACAAGAACATCAGGCTCGCGGTAAGGATGGTAGTCACCGATTCCAGGAGCAGGAATATCGAAACCAGCATCCTCCTTACCAGCGGGGTCAATAGAAGCACCGGAAGAGATAACGGTGAGATCGGGGTGAGCCTTCTTGATAGCCTCGAGGAACATGGGGAATCGGTACTCCTTGTAAGAGTTCCAGCCGGTGGGATAACCAGCGAGCCAGTCCTCGTTTCCGACTTCAACGTAGGAGAGTCTGAAAGGCTTGGGGTGACCGAGTTCAGCGCGCTTCTTGCCCCACTTGGAAGTAACGGGACCTCGGATGAATTCGATCTCGTCGAGGGCGTCGTCGATGAGAGGCTGGAGTTGGTCCTTGGGAGTGACAGAGCCGTCGAGGGAGAGGCCAGCGTAAACACCGACAACTAAAATTTGTTACCATGAGCCTAACCGTCACACAGTTTTATAGAACTTACTGATTTCAAGGTTCATATCCTCAGCCCACTGGAGGTATTCCAAGATTCCGAGACCGTGGGTCTGCTGGTAGTTCCAGACACCCTCGAAACCAGGGCGGTTGCGGAGAGGTCCGAGGGTATCCTTCCAGTCCCACCAGGTCTTGTTGGTGTTGCCCTCGAGCATGTTACCACCGGGGAAGCGCAGCAGGCTCTTTTCTGCATGTCAGCGACTAATCACGAAAGACTTGAGATGGTGAAGCTTACGGGGTGGAGTCCTTCGAGAGCCTCAGCAAGATCAACTCGAAGACCGTTCTTGCGGCCCTTGTAGGTAGGAGGGAACAAGCTGATGAGGTTAAAGTCAAGAGCTCCATCAGCGCCCTACAAATTGTCAGTTTACATCACGTCTCGGTTTTGACTGCTACTGACCTTGGGATCGTAGGTAATAGCAAAAGTGTTGTTGCTGTTAGGAGCATTCTTGTTAGGAGTAAGCACAAACTCATGCTCAACCCACTGCTTCTTGTTGGCCTTGGACTTGACCTTGACGCTGCCAAAGACATCGTCGGTAAGGTTGGATCGCAGAGAAGCAGTAAAGTGGCCCTTGTAAGCACCCTTGACCCAGAAAGAGCCAGTGTACTTTTGCTTCTTGACATCTATTCCCCAGTATCCCTCGTTGAGGAAGCCAATCTCCTTGGCCTTGCCCTTTCCAGGCTTCACGTTCATAGAGACGGGGAGAGCGTCGGAGAGAGGAGTGTCTAGACGGTTGAGGGAGAGCTTAGCATCGTTGATGGATCTCCAGCCAGACAGAGAAACAGGGTATTTCTTGCTGTACTGGAAAGCACGGTTGCGGATGAGTTCAGCGTAGATGCCACCATCACCGGAGTTGTTAATATCCTAGCCCCATGTTAGCATTTCAATCGTCGTCAGTGGTGAGTCAAGACTAACCTCGTGAAGGAAGCCATATTGGTGACCGCTAGTAGCGTTTCCGCCCTTGTTGTCTACCTTGATATTGACAGACTCAACAGCCACGAAGCAAGCCGTAGCCGCAAGGATTGAACTGAAGCGAACCATGATGTCAGGGTTTCGATTGACCTTGCCTTGCAGATGAGGTGAGATTCTTAGAAACTGCGACGCTGCTTCGGTCTTATATAGTGTAATCCTTCAATTCAGGCACAAACCTGCACAATTCAACCGGCTTGACCAACCCCATTCCGTTCCTGCAGGAAAGAAGCGGTCCAATAATTGACAAGATAAGCTTCTCCGCACTTTGACGATCGTATCATTGTCACTACCGAGGGAGCCATTGACACCAGTCAACTTTACCCGAACGCGGGGGGACGATCGTGAGAAAAACGGTTAAATTCTGGGGGGGGGGGTTGATCATGACGTTTACTAAAAACTGTCGATCATGGCTTTGTTTTTCGACTTGGGGTAAAAAGAGCAGGGGTCCTGAGGGGGAAGAGGGAAATGATTCGTGCGCATGGTAGAAGCTTGTGTGGACCTGAGTCGTATTTTGTCGTGATCTTCATGATTGAACTCGGTGTGGCTCACCAAAACAAGCTTAGCTTTTCCGATTGCACAATTTCTTTCCAATTCATCCACGAATTAACGTGATAAATCGCAAGGGGCCAAGGCATGTTCACATGATGAGAGGCCGGATAAATGTCACTTGGCTATATCATGTCATGTCATAATCATACTAGCATTCTCTGCTTTCTATCGCTATTTCATTTCGTAAAAACATCAAAACAATTTGCTTCCATTTCTCGATTACTCCTCGTCGCCTTGCTCCACGTGATCAGCCTTTTCCTTGCTTGCGAGGAATTGCTGGGGAGTGTTGCGAGGTCGAGTCTTTGCGAACTTGACTGTTGAGAACACAGAGGGCGATTCCTTGAAGATGAGCTCGATCTCTTCGAGGGTGCGACCCATGGTTTCGGGGAAGAACAGGAAGACTGAGATGGGAACGCATGCGGCGATGACAGCGTATACGATGTAGTACTGCCAGCCAATACTCTCGAGAGCGACGGGGGTGACCATGACGACGATGAAGTTCCTGCTGATGTTAGTATTTGCGGAAATAGGAATGAGGAGGGACAACATACCAGAGCCAGTGGTTTCCGGTCGAGATGGAAGACATGGCCATTCGGAGGCGGATGGGAGCAACTTCGGTACAGTACAAGAAGTTGGCGCCCAGGAAACCGATGGGAACAAAGGTGTTGTACAGGTAAATAAAGCAACCGGCAGCAATCATGGCAGGCTTGTTCTCGCTGCCGAAGGAGGTGGTGATGGCAAGGGCGATCATGCAGGCTGACATGCCAATACCACTGATCATGAAGACGGCGCGACGACCGAAACGATCGATGGTGAAGAAGGCGATGAAAGAAGCAAGGAACTTCCAAGTCAGAGCTCCTCCGGTGAGAATCTTGGCAGTCTCGGCGCTCATACCCAAGTTCTTCTGGAAGAGAACGTTGGCGTAGACGCTGACAAGGTTGGAACCACTCATCTGCTGGTAGAACTGGAGGAGGATGCAGAGGATGAAGCGGTACAGGAGCTTATCCTCACCCATCTTGAGTATATCGCCCAGACGAGCAGCGTTATCAGAGGTTTCTTCGAGGGAGTGCTCAATGCCAGCAACTTCAGCAAGAACCTCTGTGGAGTCGATGGGAAGACCCCGGAGAGCAGCGACGGCGTGACGAGCTTC
This sequence comes from Fusarium sp. NRRL 29148, assembly GCA_013759095.1. NCBI lineage: Eukaryota > Fungi > Ascomycota > Sordariomycetes > Hypocreales > Nectriaceae > Fusarium > Fusarium sp. NRRL 29148. Next base: position 10,141 of record JABSTL010000060.1, read on the forward strand.
CTCAGATCGGTTCTTGAGGACGAGCCATCGAGGACTCTCAGGGAAGAAGTAAATGCTGGCGATGAGGATGAGGGAGAAGGCAATGGCGATGGCAATGGGGGGTCTCCAAGTCACAGGACCATGGTGAAACTCGAAGAAACCAAGGTTGATCCATGACTCAAGAACGTAACCAAGACAGATGAACAGACCTGTCAACACAACCTGCCGACCACGGTTCACAGCCGCCGACGTCTCACTCTGCCAAACCGGCACAATGGAACTCAACTGCCCAATACCCAGACCAATAATAACCCGTCCCACAATAAACTGCGCAAGTCCAAAAGACGACGCCTCAAGGATCTCTCCAATCAAGGAGCAAATCGCCGCCGCAAAGATGACATTCCTGCGTCCAAACTTATCACCCGTATACGAGCAACTCAACGAACCGATCAGGGCACCGATGACAAAAGTCGCGACGACGAAGCCCTGGAGGGTAGATTTGGAGCTCTTGTCGGCGCCGGTGGAGTTGACGGTGTCGATCTCGGGGAACGTCTTGACCCAGTCTTCTTCGGAGAGGAGACCGCCGATGCCAGCTTGGTTGTAGCCAAAGAGGACGAAGGAGGGGGCGACGATGGCGGCGATCTGGAGGATGGCGAGGGACTTGCCGCTGACGCCCATGTATGTTGGCACGCTCATCTTGGGATCAAAATGTCTTCAAGAGGGCACCAAAGTTGGAGACAAGTTGGGGAATCGGCCTGGGTTGGAGATTGGGATTTGGAGGTTCGTGGCTAGGTTTTATACCAATCTCATCAACCAGACTAGAGACTCCAGATTTCTGCGGAGCCCCATGGAGAAGGCAGGAAAAAACCCCTCGTATGTGGGGATAAGATTTAGTTGATCCAAGCTCATTGCAACAATAATCGTGAGATTATTTTCTTCCTGCCATGGCCATAATTCTTCTCACGGTGAGGATTTGGGGTCATCGGATAATGCGGCACGGTCTCTTTTCGGAGGTGCCATGTCGACAGTGGATATCGCGGGTCCGTGAGCTCCGCAGTCGTCATAGCCCGCGAGTCAGAAGAATGCAAAATCTCGCTGTGATAAGGCTCGGAGTAACTGCAATAGGCATTCCTTATCGCCAAGTGATGAGGCTCATGCACGGCATTGGATGGCTGCGGGTCCGGTAGAGACGTGCTGCCCCTGGTCGTGAACGGCAAAAACGGCACTGTCGAGATGTTAGTGTCTTGTTGCCTATGCCAAAGGAGAGATGTTTACGGGAGATTGCGGAGCCTGGTGGTATCATCTACATCGCCTAGAAGGTTTTAATCGGCGTTGGTTAAGAGATTAAGCTTCAAATAGTCTTCGGAGTTCAGATTTGAAGAGATGCAAGTCGGGAGGTTCACTTTGCAGACCAGGCGATTCAAATCGTTCTAGAAAATTTCTAGGGGAGAGGCACTGTCGATCTTCTCTTCCGTGGCGCTCTCGGCCGATCCGTCGTCCGGTATTTGAGCGCTTATGTAAGTAAGATCAGCAAATGACGTCTTTTAATCGAGGGATTTGAAAGGAAACCATCTGATCTAGCACGTTGATTGTAGTAAAGAGTATGTAATAGAGCGTATGTAAAATTGACGAGAGATATCGGGGAACTTGATATCTCTGACCAATTACAATAAAGTCATTTATAAAATTGTGGAAAAGGACCCTTTGTTCATCTTACCTCCACGGGGAATCTCAAACTAAAAAGAAATACTCCGTTATGGATATTTCTAATCTACCCCATATCACTTGCTCAACAAAAAAATCTCGTAATCCACAATCGTGAGATGGCTCCAGTTCAGATGACTCGAGAAATCTGGAGCCGGCCCGCTCAACGTTACATATGCTGAACGGCATTACTTTATAAGAACGGCGCCAGGTCCGGTTTTGTTCATGAGATGTGATGAGCTTGGACTTTTAATGTGACCGCAAGATTCGTGCACTACATATCGGTGCGATAGCCCACATCACGAGATGAGGCTGGGAATAAATCTGGTGTTTTTACGCGACTGAGAATCTCGCCTATGCATATCCAAGTCGCTTCATTGATAAGAACTTCGACTTTGCATGATTGAGGTTGTTCTTCGGCGGTATTTGTGGATGTGAATAGTGTGATGAGGACGGATTTCGGACATAGCATAATATCTCCGCAATTTGATAAATTTGTTCCATATTGTTTGTAATTAAGTATGAATTTGAGTCGTGATCTGAAAGATCTCAACTTAAGCATTGATAGTAAGTGAAGAAGGCTTCCAACGCTCATGAAGGCGACATGTAAACTCTGCAAAATGCAGGGATTGAAAAGTATAAGAGATTTATTTTTATGGTTGCGAGCAAGCATAGATCATCTCGATTCAACCCCAGACATACCCCTTCAAACAACAGAGGGTCATAAGACAGAATCAATCGAAATGACATCCGCTAGCATCTCCTACCCTAAGCATACATATTCAGCCACGACAAAAGCTATTCTTATCATTATCGTTATCAGTGGCTTATCGATTAGATTGAGATGTGGCGTTTATTTGCTAGGTCAAGCCACAATGACGATCACTGATTACTCTCCAGGGTTGGTCACCTTGGCAGCATGACATCAGACGACGTTGGAAAGAGATCCGAAGAAGATAACAATTATATCAATATTTTTGAAGAAAAACCCAACGAAATAGCAAAGTAGGGATGCGAGACATCAGAAAACCCGAAACGTTGACATTGCAGAGCAGTCATCGGCTTCCGCAGACATTTGCCTAATGGCCTATCGCCCAGCTCGCCTTGGGGCACTGTAAATATATGTCGTACAGGTAATCTAGAAGTCTCTTTTGGTTACTCAAGAATTAATTTGAATACGAATTCTCAAATGTTTCTTCTACATCAGGCTCGTCACCCTAGCATGTAGAGCAGCTTTAAACTAAAGTAAAAGCTATAGACCTCAATCACCTTGAATGATAATTTCAAAGACTTAGACGCAATGCATGAGACTGGCCCCGATGGCATGATATAGAAGCAGTTCAAAGGATTGGCAGCTGATTTATAACCAGGAATTTGACAGTGCTTCCAGGTAGCGAAGCTCCGGTTCCCGCGGACCTCCGTGTTCCACAAGAAATCAGCTGAACTGCCTATGCTTCTATGGCCTTAAGCAATCCATCTTAAGGACCTGTTGGGAAAAAAAAAAAAAAACAACAATTTCGTTTCTGATACCTGTTAGATCTCAGTTCACCAAGCCGAGGCATATATTTTTAAGTTTGCGGGGTAGCACTAGGAGCTTTAAAACTTTACCCATCTCGAACGATCGATTGAAAACAAACAAAGTCAATCACACTCCGATCCTCGATTTATGAAACGTGATCCTTCTCTCATTTTACTCTTATCAACGCGCCGATCACAATGCCTTCCATATCAGCCTCCATAGTCACCCTTCTCATACAATGGTTCCGCGCAAACAAGGCCGTCCAGCAAAATGAAGATGCGATGCGCCAGAACATTCACGACACGTACGTCCGACCGCAAGACCATCGCCCTCCCAGCAATCTCGGCTCGAACGTCACCATTGATCGCGTCGATGTACAGGAGTGGCCATTATACAAGATATCGACGGCAAGTGCTCAGAATAAGATTCAGCAGCGCAAAGCCCTTCTTTACATCCATGGCGGATCGTTCTTTAAGGAAATCTATCCCCAGCATTGGACACTCGCCGCGCAGATTGCTACTGAGACAGATCTCGATGTCTTGATACCGATCTATCCGCTGGTCCCGCGACCGGTAGCTACAGCGCAGAAGCTCGCCGATGGGCTTGTCGATATATGCCGTTTGTCGAAGCAGCCTATCGTGAGCATAGCAGGTGATTCAGCGGGCGGGACACTCGCTCTATCAACTACCCTCCATCTCCGAGACACAGCGCCAGAACAGTTCGCAAAAGTGCACTCGTTGATTCTCATAACGCCTTTCCTCGACTGTCAGGTCGATCATCCTGAAGCCCTACGTCTCGACGAGATCGACTTCTGGCTCGGCGTACCTGGTCTTCGCATCGCGGGGAAGATGTTTGCAGGAGACTTGCCGATCAAACATCCCCTCGTCAGTCCGCTATACGGCGACATGGATAAGCTTCCGCCGTTGCTGATGTTTGGTGGCCCGAGGGATTTGCTCTGTGCTGATGCTCGACGGTTGAAGTCCAAGTTGCTGGGCAAAGATGTTGATGAGGCTCCGGCCGGGAGTGTGGAGACGGACCGGCTTGTGTATGTTGAGAAGGAGGAGATGCTTCATGTCTGGCCGTTACTCCCGCATAGTGAGGGCGCAGAGGGACGAAACATGATTAGTGCCTTTGTGAATAAGCATTTAGAGCGATAGATCTCTAAGTATTGAGTCGCCGAGCCAATGATATGAAGTCACATCCGAAAGTCCTTTGGGTAAAAGCCCATAAGCCGCAAGGTTTGTCAGCCGGTTTTCGTAAGCATCCTGCATCTGAACCAATTAGATCTTCTGTAGCCCACCAATTTTTAAGCATACCAATTTCGTTCATCGATCCTACAGGATTGTCAGCGAATAGTTACAGTGATCTAGACCCACCTCCCCAAAGGAGTATCCGGAGCTTGGAAAACCATAGAGATGGGGTTATGTCATCACCTGCAAAGCTATGCAGCGAGATGATATATTGGCTTCCGTATAAAGAGAGGAAAGATGCATGCGAAGAGATTCACCACTTCATCCATCCACTACTTAATTCTCTATTGAGATATCGGTGAAGATGCGCTTCTTTCAACTCGCTCTCGCCTCATTGGCCTCCGTCGTAGCAGCGACTTCATCCTTCGATACTTGGGCTCACGGCCGAGTTGCCCTGCAAGACGTGAGCATTCACTTCCGCTACGCCGGCTCAGGACCTCCTCTCCTTCTCGTCCACGGAAATCCCCAGCACAGTCTCACATGGCAATTCATCGGCCCCATCCTGGCTCAGAACTACACCGTCATTGCTCCTGATAACCGAGGCGCTGGTGATTCAAGCGTTCCACCCGATGGAAACTACACTGCCGTCGCGTCAGCAGAAGATCTCAAAGGCGTGTTGGATTTCTTGAACGTCACCTCTGCGTATGTCTTTGCGCATGATAAAGGTGTCGGGATGGCAACGGCACTGGCGATCAAGTATCCAGATCTCGTCAAGAGACTTGCTCTAGCGGAGTATGTTCTTCCCGGCTTCACATATGAGCAATCATCCAACCCAGCGCCGTTTTGGGATCTTTATCAGAACTGGCAGTTGGCTTTCTTCCAAGTCCCCGATTTAGCAGAGTTTCTCATGTCAGGAAAGGAAAAGCAATTCTTGCAGTGGTATTTTTACCACGGAAGTTACTCTGGCGTTGAGAGTTTTAGCGAAGAAACGGTGAACAGATATACGAGCAGTATCTCGAAGCCAGGGTTTCTAAGAGCTATGCTTGGACCGTTCTCAAGTTCGACTGTTTATCAAGATGGAAACTTCTTCAAGGCTGCGCTTAATGAGAGCCGATTGAGTGTGCCGTTGCTTGGTATGGGTGGGGAGGCGAGTTTGGGATTGAAGTCGGTTCTGAAACAGACATTTGAACCAGTTTCATCTGAACTTGAGATTGACGTCATTCCGAAAGCTGGGCACTGGGTTGGTGAGTTTTCATACTGAGCCTGATAAAGAAACTAGCTAATTGAGGAGCAGCGGATGAGAACCCTCGATGGACTGCGAAGAGAGTAGCCAAGTTCTTTGGTGAAGACGATGATAGCCTGTCAAAGGTTGACTTGGGTTACTTGGATGATTTGGTTACATTAGATGTCGGGTTCTACGGGACCAGGAGGAACTTTGCGCTGGGCACCCAGCAAGGGATCTAGGCACCTTGGAAAGCCACTGAAAAGATTGGCGCAGGCATGGTTCTAAGGGTTCATGGGCAACCCCACCAAGATCTTGTACATTTAAATGAACCGATACTCGAATAAAGAATTTGAGTAACAGGATCGCAGTTGGCATAAGTACGTTGTATGTAAATACTCTCAAAATAGATACAAGAATGTTGCACCTGGCAACTCCTACACTCAATCTCATATATACTCCATCATAACCAGCCCAAGCTTACTTCTTGACAGTGCATCCAATGCGCTTAGAGTCAATAGCAATGTCGTCAAACCAGAAAGTGTTGACAGCACCGCTATAAGACTCCCAACCAAAGTAAACACCCTGAACCTTGGGCTTGGGCTTACTGCTGGCCCAGCCGTTGGCATAAGAGCTGGGAGCCGAGGGCTTGTAGACCAGACCATGCACGGGGTTGTTGTTGAGCCAAGTGGCGATGGTACCATCGGGGGAGAGATGGTACTCCAGACACTGCCAGGTGTTGGCGGGGATGCTCTTGGAGGCAGCGATGCCGTCGGGGGATAGATCGGGAAGAGTAGCGTCGTCGGATTCGTGGTTGTACATCATGATCTTGCTCTGGCCGCCGATGCGGAGATGCTTGCCCTTGCCCTGTGCGGCGTCAGGCATGGTGATGAAAGTGACGTGCGAGTCGTCAAAAGCCTTGGCAGTCTTCCTATAGTCACGAAAGTTGATCAGTCGCTATTCTCTTGGCATGTCTAGCTTATAACTTACATCCAAGTTCGGACGTAGACATGGCCCTCGGGAACAGCATCAGTTCCAAAGAACTTGTGTCCGCAGAAACCATTGGGTCCACCAGTGACCTTGATAGAGTTCTTTCCACTGTGCGCAGTAGTCTTGTCAAGCTCAACGCTACCGCCCTGATCGCAATCAGGCGCATAAGTCGGCCAAGCGACCTTATCCCAGCCACTCTCGAAATCCTCAGCGACCTGGCCGAGGGCAAGGGGCAGCACAGAGAGTGCAACAAGAGCCACTTGACGAAGCATGATGGGGTAAAAAAAAAGTATACGAGAATTGAAGTATAGACTGAAAGAAGTGAAGTGAAGAGCCAAGATGCCAAGAATGAAGGGACGATGTGAGATCTATATATGAGCTGAAGATGAGAGACGGACGATATTAGGGACTGAAGCCTGAAACAGGGCGGTTCTCTCGCTTGTGGATGTCATTGGCTGTGCAGGGGTGTTGCGGTTAGTTCGGAATCGAAAGCCCGCAATTTCCTTGTCGGGCCATGAGGTGAAACCTGAGACGAGCATGACGGGAATTCTTCCGTGGAAGGGGTGTGAAACAATCTATTTATCCGTCTTTTGACTGGATGATTTTTCTGGGTTAATCGGTATTATACATGTTTAATCATATTCCTCCATGCATTTTTCGGACCAAGATGACCGTCGAGCCGATGATAGGTAGCATACGAAGTGGGTTGGCGTAGCATATAGAACATCACTACCAAGATCGGGTTAAGTCGTTGACTAAAGAGAATCGGATGAAGCCGCGAGATACTCGAAATGGAAAAGGAAGTTTTCTATTCGGAAGTTGTCTTGCTCTATTTACTACAAACATCTAGCGCCTAAAGACAAACTTGCTGCCTGACTATAGAACCCTCCGCCAGGTTATAGCTTGCCTAAATAGAACAGAAGACTATCCAACTCGTGTTTTTTTTTCACCTTGGCGCCAGGGCTGAGGCAACTTTCAACCCCTCGTCTCATGGCCGTATCACAAAAATTCATTCACTTACCTTCCCACACGGAAGAGCGCCAGAGAACGCAAACATGAACGTTTCTGGCACCATGGATCCGGACGATCCCACTGAGGCTAAGCAGCATGATTCCATTTGATGAAAATCGTTGCTGTCATAGGAGCCAGTGCTTGACGGCAGCGGCGTGTACAGCTCTGGAACGAGCCCTAGCCATCGGACCGCCTCTACTTGTTTAAACCATCGGTGTCGTAGACATGACAGCGTTTATTCTTTTTCTTGCCATTGCATCGGTAGTCAACTGTGCAGTACAGTTCCGAATCGGTTTGGCTGGTGTGCCATCTATTCACCACGTTTGCTCTGATAGCATCAGCAGGAGCTTGCGCCACGGTGTAGTTCACTATAATCAGTCGCTTTGTCTCACCGCCGTTGTACATGTTTACCGGATCAATCATGACGTTGGTATTGCCCATGTTTGTAATGTATGTGGTAACATTGTTGAGTGCGGCTTGAGTATATCACAGAGTGTGTCAATCTATTCGAAAGGGGAAGAGGTGTAGAGATCCAGTCTGAGTTTATTATTGCATCATAAACTTATACATATGTAGGGAAGGGACTGTCTCTATTCTCAAGACTCTGTTCGTCTCAACTGGTTCGTCATCGGTTCAATGTCCAATGTTCAGGGACCATATCTTATGTTCGATCGAATTCTGATATGCGCGGCTCTGTGTCCAGAAAGTACATCCCCATTATACATCATGGCGCAGACGAACTACAAACAGAATATGCTAAACAGATGGGCAATTGATTCAATTTGCCCAGCTTACAAAACATTCTCCTTGTTTTGATCTTGGCGAGGACGACCGGGCCATGGCCATCTCAACCAATTTTGCTGTTCTCCTACAAAGCGAACGCCAATGTCCGAGTGTGGACAAAGGAAAACGGCTATCACATACATACTACAAAAACTCGGATGGAGCTTCTTTGACTCGAAGCAAATGGCCGCTGCATACCGTGCCACCCCTGGTCAGAACAAAGAACGTTTGCTACTGGGGCTGAACGTTGCATCCCCTCCGACTTAAGACGCTAAATTCGATTGACCTCGTTGCAAATGACTGGTTTTCTTTGTCAGTCGGCATGGAAAAGTCTCCATTTCTGGCATAGTGGTTCAATGTACTGTGATTGCATCTGTCACTTCGGAGCTTATGCCAGCGGCTAAAATAGGTGGCGCATCTGGCTCTAAACAACTTTTGAAGTGTTGGCCCGATGGTTGTCTACATTATTCCCGACATTGGCAAGATAATGAGGGTATTGAATATTCTGGTGCTCAAAAACTCAAGTCTTGGATGTAGAGATGATACTATACGACGGCAGTAAGTTGGCGCGAACAGAAGCGTGGCTTCAGATAAGGCATTCGTCTCCGAAGATATACGGCTACAAAGACATTCGACTCATCCGTTACTGGTCAGACCTGAAAATAACCAACCGTATTCTGTGTCTGGACTTGCGAAATGCGCTGACCTTTTACCGCCACTGACCTCATGGGGAGAAGAGCGTTGGTAAAACAAAGCCACATTTTAATGACAATGAATTGATCCACTCCAAGATATCTTAAGGCACAGATCTGAGCTAGACCTCGATTGGGTCAATTAATTCAAGGTGACAAATGCCTTCCAGGTAGTGAGCTGATCAGCGCGGAAATCAATAACCTCCTATTGCATTTTCTTTTTCACTCTAGATATCAATCAAAGATCACCCCAACACCTAAATATCCAAGCACCCCAAGATCCCAAGATCTGAGGACTCCAGGACTGCAACCCACAAGAATAACCTATAACCTCTGGTTAAACTCGTGCCTACCATCTTGACTCTAACGGATCAATACACTCTGAGTATCCGGCTCATTTTGAGGCTGAACAGTTCTGTAAACATGCTTACGCTTGAAGGTCTTACCATCTTCGTCTTTGAAGTCCACGGTACAGTGTTCTCTCGGGTCACTGCCTTCAACTGTCGGATCACTGTAGTGCCAGCCAGTCTCGACCCATGCTGAAGCAGCTCCATCAGGAGCTTGCTCAACGGTGAGTCTCGCTATTTCGTTTCTTTTAGCATGGCCGACTTGCTTCTTTTTAGACTTGCCACCCAAGTACATGTTGCCCTTGAATTCAACTTTAGCAGCATCCATGATCACGGCGACGTTGGCGATTATTTCAAGATTGGGTGTGGGTACATAAGACGGAGGCGTGAAGTAGCTTTAAGTTCTAGAAGGGCGGAGGACAATTTGTGTCTGAGTTGAGCTGGGTAAATAGGAGTTGGTGGAGTTTCGTGATTGTGGGTTAGACAAGTGGGATTGAGTGTAACTGAGATATTGGAGTTAAGGAGAGTGAGAGAGAATGTGGAGTTTTACAGAAGCGGAAATAAGAGAGTGTTCTTAATGAACCATGGAATTGTATGGTTGTTCTTGTTTTTCTGCATGTTCAACGATGTATGTATGGGTTGAGACTGGTCCCAGTACAGGCTGTGAGATGGAACACTGATCATGGGAAAACTTATCAAAGTGAACAGAGAACGAGTTTATTTGTTCTCCCTTAAAATCGACAGTCAATTCAGTGTACATAGCCTGATGTCTGTTCAAGGCCCAGAAGTACTGTGCCATGGCGATGCTACGACTGAAAGGCCAACTGGCCCCTTTGTTCTGGTTCAAAGCGCGAACTAAGGCGAAAGAAGAAACAGACAATAGTTGTAAACGACACGCAACCCGCGACTTGAAGTGAATTCTTTCAACTTGAAACGGATCTTGCCTGCACCAATGGGCCGTCAGATTTGCAATCGAGGCTAATTTCAATGGCGTAGATCGTGGGCTAGGATCCCACTTAGAATAGTAGCTAATAATGAATTGACTTCGGCGTAGCCGGCCGAGCTGACTTGCCTCTTTCTCGCAGGACCGAGTCTTCATTGTCCGCAGATCGACTCTGTGGCTGAGACATCAGGCCAGGGGACCGGTCAATGGTGAAGTGATTCCCTGTTGAGGCGGCATTAGCCAAGACATCAACAAGCCGTTGGTGACCAACACACCGTTGGTGGGGCGAAAGTGGGTTGTAACTAACTAAGAACATGATGAGCACTTTGTTGAGCCACTCCAGACCAGGAAATGGCCATCATCTTTCAATCTATCTTGGCAGTAACTATGAAGCTAATCCTTCAACAGACCAATACTACTTGTGCTATGCAGGGTCTGCGAAGGATATCAGAAACTTATAAAGCATTCGCTTCTAGTCGTCAAATGCTCAACATATTCTCCAGAACACCCTTACAAAACACGTCACAATGGCTGAAATAAGCGACTCTCCTCCACCAACCCCCACGGCTCCTTTCAAACGCAGGTTGAAAAACTGCGTGTCACCTGGCGAGGATCCAGCGAGGTACCGTCCTGGAGGCTACCACCCAGTTAATCTTGGGGACGTCTTTAATGATGGCCAGTACAAGGTTATTCGGAAACTTGGAGAAGGATGTTTCTCTATTGTCTGGCTTGCCCACGACATTATGTAATCAACCCTCACCCAGACGACACCAGCCGCTTGCTTACAGTATCAACAGGAATTCTCGATATGTAGCTCTAAAGATCCTTGTCTCGGATGAGGCAGAACAGTCCCAGGAAGTAGAGGTTTTACACCATCTTGCCAAGATCGCTCCCGTCGAATCAGCCCAGCAGATCACACAACTTCTGGCCGAATTTGAACATAAAGGCCCCAACGGCACGCACAAGTGTCTAGTCTTCGAACCCATGGGCCCGTCCGTCAATCAAATGATTCTAGAACTTGCCAAAGGAGGGACCAAGTGGCCAAGTGAGATAAGGTATCCGCCCCAAACGGCAAAACGCATTCTCCGGGACTCCTTGGAAGGGCTGGCGTTTCTTCATAAGCATGGTATCGCCCACATAGACCTTCAACCAGGAAACATGCTATTTTCGCTCAGCAATATTGATTCCTGCGATGAAGGGTCCCTATACCAGGAGGAAACGCCGGACGAGCACTATCGTATCGAGAGAATCGATGGTAAGAAAGACAAATGGGCACCTGAGTATCTGTTGACCGCAGAGCCGCTGGCTAATTACACGAGTATTGACGAAAACGTCAAGGTCAAACTGGCCGACATGGGTGGCGGTAAGTACATCCCCGTGCCCTTGCATGAATATAGACCAACAACTAGTAGCATACTTCTTTAACAACCCCCCAAAGAAACCCGTCGTCCCTATTGGCCTTAGAGCTCCTGAGCTAGTCCTGAAGGGAGAATTTGACAAGACCCAGGATATCTGGAGCTTTGGATGTATTCTTTTCGAATTGATCGCAGGGCGACGTCTTTTCTATATATATGGCCCATTCGAAGATGAGACTGAATCGGATGACGAACATCTTCTTGAGATTGTAGACAGACTTGGTCCGCTACCCGATGAGCTATATAGCCACTGGAAGACCTCTTCGCGCTACTACACCAAGGACAGAAAACTATATAATTGGGCGCTTGGTGGCGTCGAAGAGGGCGAGGAGCCGAATATGCCGGAACCATCTGAATTAGAGACTATGGAGGAAGCCTTTGACAAGGAGAGCTCAGAGATGACCGAGCTGGAGGCACAGGAGGTCAAGAAACTCATTCGATGGATTCTTCAGTATGATCCTGCTAAGAGACCCTCGGCTGAAGAGATACTCCGTCATCCATGGTTTGCGGAAGATTCAGGCGTGAAGATAGAGTAGATTTGGTATTGGCGGTAGGCTATGGGAAAGGGGATGTAGAGGATTGGTATGGAACTTGACTTGGAACATTAACGCCTTAGGTAGGTAGGTAGGTAAGTAAGTAGGTAAGTAGCTAGATTGATAGGTAAGCAGATAAAATGATTGATTTCGTTTCGATTTGCTAGCTACATGAAACCTCACGTCAATATTGCCATAGCTAAATGCGAAGCACCTTGACCTCTCAGTTCTTTGGCTTCTTGAAAGCATCCTTGGTAAGCTTAACAACAAAAGCACCACGCTCGATAGTGTTGATGAAGATATATCCCGACTTGAAGTAAGCATAAGAAGACCAAGTTCCGACAAAAGCAACACTGCCACCGCCGGGAAGAGCATCATCCTCGGGGTAGATGTCGAACCAAGCGGCTTCGTAAACCCCAGCACCGGTGGGGTCTTGAGGAATGGAGCGGCCGTCGAGGACGCGGAGACCAGCGCCGTAGTGAGACTGGTAGATGTAGTTGTTGATGACGTATTGGTTGTGATCAATGGACTTGGTGGGGTGCTTGAAAACACCGGTCTGCTTGGGGTTCTCAAGATCGCGGATGTCCCAGATGAAAGTCACGGGGTAACCGTCAGACCCAGGACCCTTACCATCACGCTCATCGAGCTCGTCGTCCAGGACGAGGAACTCCTGGTTCTGAGTGTCGAGAACCCAGCCTTGATGAGTGTAGGAAGCACCCTCGTAAGAGATCTTGGAGATGATGTTGGTGACATTAGCCTTGTCGGTGACATCGTAGATGGTCAGAGTATCTTCGTTATATCCGTAGCAGATATCGCGACCCTGGTAGCGCTTATCAGGACCACGGTAAACAAGACACTGCGCATCGTGAACGTATCCATCGCCCTTGGCGCATCCAAGAGACACTGGGTCAGAAGGATCAGTAAGATCAAAGAAGTTGAGTCCAGAGAGACAGTTAGCGTCAGTTCGCGGCTGAGCACCAACAGCAACACCGTACTTCAACTCCTCATTGACTACAACATTGTGAGCCCGACCAACCGGCAGAAGAGCGGAAAAGTGGCTGGTGAGATCCTTCTTTGCGTCAAAGACAACAGGGCTCTTGGGGTTGATCTTCAGAAGCTTCTTCATATCAAAGATTTGGATACCGTGGCCGACGGCTTCAGACCCGATGATGACGTAGTTCTTGTACGTGCGGATCTCGCGCCACTGGGAGGGGACAGAGTACTCGGGCAGACGACCGAGATAGACGAGTTGTCCTTTCTTGGTGATTTCTGCGAACGCAGTGCCGTCGTACTGACCGATAGCGACAAACTCACGTCCGGTATCGGAAGTCCATCCCCACGAGGATGAGCCTCGACCGCCAGTACTACCAAGCGCGGCGTGACTCAAGAACGAGTAAAGATCAGCCTAGAGATTCGTGAGCCACACTGTATAACTTGGTTGTGATACAAGGGGTTATACTAACGTTGTGGCAGGCAAAGGTGTTGTTGGCATCACCCTTGATAGCCTCTGCGTAACCGTCGACACACTTTGTGTAGCCGAGCTTGGGATACTGTTCGCTGGCGAATGCACCAGCGGCCTCTTGCTTCGCCCAGACAGCCTGCTTGCTGGCCATAAGCTTGTTGTGCACCTCGCCTGAGTCGTATAGCTTGGCGGCCTTCTCCTCGTTGACCTTAATCTCCTTGGCGGCGACGTAGGAGCTAACAGCGGCCAGGGCGCTGAAGAGGAGAGTGGACTTGACCATCATGGAAGATTGGAGATGATAGTTGGGGATGAAGTGAAAGTAGGCCACATGTTGGGCGAGGAAAGGAGCCTTTTATGTATGAACTGGCGGCATTGCTATCTGGGGATGCAGTCCGGAATCTTTGTAGATCACGTATACCGGCAGTCTTACCTTAAACGATCACAGCCGGAGGGTCAATGCACATTCGCGGCTAGAGATCTCCCCGTCACCAATCACCGTCTCCGCAGCGTTGCACCGAAACCATTATCTCAACTTGGCGATAGTGACGGCATTTGTTGTCCACCCCAGATCTGGAAGGTGTCTACCGCACACCCGCTCTCTTATCAGAACCTATGATCACCTCCACAGGCCAACCATTGCAACCTAAGAAGCGACCAAGCACGAACAATGTTTTACAAAAGTTCTAACGCACAGAATCTCATTGGATCAAGGTATATCTTTCGCAATGCTTGGCGGCCAGTGTGCCAGTCCTAGTTCGGCAGGTAAGTTAAGCTTATTGGATAGACTTCTTTTCTCGGACATAGAGCCGATGGTGCTTTTTTAAAAATCTTATCGTCAAGTTTAAAGACGCAATGTGACCCTGGAGCGGACTTGGCGGGGGGTGATTGGAGGAGCCGTTATGGAGACTATATTGATAGGGGATTAATGCCGATCATGGATTCAAGCTTGATTTTTTGCTCCACGGTTATCTACGCTTAAACAATGGACTATTTGAAGTGTGACAATCTCTATACGAGTTAATAAGTGGAAATGTGCACGAGCCTCCGAGAGTACAATCAGTACATATAATCATCACCGTGGAGAGCGCAACGTCTTGCACTTCGCGACCGCATCATTCGCTCTGCACCATCGACCGATTTAGCCCCGATTCGACGCAAAACCTTGCCCATTTGTTTATCTTACTTTATGAACTTGGTAAACTCTATACCATTGCTGGCTTTCATAGCCGTGCTGCAGTACCCGAGACCAATCTTAGCATCAACAAAGGATTTCAGTTCTTGAATTGAAGTCGCCGTCAGCACTGTGCAGAAGAAATGTTTGCGAATGAGGAAACCTGTAATGTCTCTTTGCAAAAAGGAAACTATTCCAGAACTTTTGTTCATCGTTTGAGACGACATGATCATGGAAGCAAATTCGGAATGTAGAGATCTGACACATAGGAATATGATGCATGAACCCATATGTTCGCAGCCTTTCTTCAATCTCATCACAGCAATGAGGGACTGAAAAGGGGATGTTCCGTAGGCTGGTGATTTGACTACAAACCATTCAACTAACTATCAAAGAAAAAGTCCAACCGTTTGTTGCCCTGGTCACTAGTATTGTTGAGGTAATTTGCCTTTTCATGCGCAGTCATGCTCTCCCACTTGCTCCTCTTAGACTTATTCCTGTACGTATAATAGCCCTTGGCGAAAGCATATGCAAAGATAGTGCCCACCGTAATACCAATCAAGTTCTTGTTTCCGCGATGATAGAGCGGCTTGTCATCCTCCCGATAAATGTTGGACGACGCAATACCCGACAACTGGATGGTGATGTTGTACAGAGCCGCACTGATGGCTCGTGTTCGTACTGAGCCGGAAAGCCTGGAGCACCAACCAACTTGAGCTGCGTGGACGGAGGGTTGACCTATGATCAGGAATGCCACAGCGTATTGAGCCCAATGCGATAAATTTTGGACCGAGGTATACTCGACGATGAGCAATGGGAGGACCCAGAGCTGGGTAAGTAGACCAAACAGTGCGATTTGGTGGAACTTCTCGGTGAGAAAGGTGATCCAAAGCATGTTGACAGCAGCAAAAACTGTCGCAGGAATCGCCAAGAGCGTAGTGTTGAAAGTGCTAAAGCCCAGAGCTCGAAGCGACAATGTCAGGTAAGTTTTCGGCGGCGCAGTGGGAATCTCAAACAGTATGCCGATAGCGTACACAGGCCAGAGGTCATAGTCTTTGAGACTCTTCCAAAGCATTCCCAACGTAATCGGTTCGCGGTTATGCATACCGCTCTTGGATGGATCATCACGAAGAACACGATTGACAATGATCTTCTCCTCACGCTCGGTAAAGTAGCCACCAGGATTCCACCACGTCTTAGTCTGTGTTGGTCCAGGCACGAGGAAGAGGAAACTCAGAACGCCAACTACCAAACTGACCAAAGCTTCCAAAAGAAACAACCAGCGCCAGCCTTCTCTACCCGCGACACCGCGCATGTGTAGGATACCGTACGCCATGAATGAAGCAAGAACACCAGACATGGAGTCCACGAACCAAAAGAGCGCAAGACGAATAGGCATCTCGGTCTTTTTGTAAAAGTACGAGAGGTAGAGAATCGAGTCTGGGATGAAACCGCCCATAAACAAGCCGATGAAGAAACGACATGCAAAGAATCCCGCACGGTTATGCATAAAGAACTGTCCGCCCGACGCTAAACTCCAGAGGATGATCTGGACAGGGATCCAGCGATCAGGACCAAGACGCTTGCCGATCATCTGTGACGGAATCTCCGCGACCAGAAAACCAATACGATACATGTTCTGTGCATTATTAAAGTCGTTGGTGTTGAGGCCAAGATCATCGAGTAAATTATCAGCAGCTGCGTTGCCGAGATTACCGCGATCGATGTTTAGACCAAAGAACATGACGAGGATCCAGATAAAGATCTTGAGATCAGTTTTGCGGCGGACGGCGTATTCTTCGCGGTACGTCCATCGCTCGTTTGGGTCGAAGCGATGGAAGTTCTCATATTCTGGAGGGGGTTGGTAGAATTGGGAGAGGTGGGGATCGTCAAAGACGCTGCGCTCTGTGGCGATGGCGTCGAGATCGGCGGGTTTGGTGCGATGGGTTAGCGCTTCCCAGATACCGATGTTTAGGCTTGTGTCTTGGGGATCTACGAGATCTGTGGGTTCATCTTTGGGAGAGGTGATCTCAAAAGATGGTGCTTTTGCGTCAATGTCTTGATGACGGGGGTGAGCCATTCTGGGCAGTGAGAAGCCGAATGTTGCTCAAGGTATTTGAGGGTTGAGAACTTTTAGAAATGAGGTTGATAATGATTTACTTTCTAGAGAGACTGTTATCCCTCTTATATGTAAACCTTCCTTTCATAATCTGACTTATACCCATCGTAGGAGGCCATCTTCAACGTGCTGATGAGTGCATATGGTGTGACCAGCCGAGGGCCCAGATTCAGAGATAACCATCAATTCAAGCCTACTACTTTGTTCATCTCGGCACCGATGATCCGAGAGTCAATCACGACATTATGGGGATAAATGGGGATTGACCAGCTACCCCCAACACCTTTTGCCGTAAGTGGGATGCCGCCCGGAGCTATGTATCAACCCTCCCACGCAGAGGAATGTATAGATACAAAGTATGGGGGTTTCTTGGGGGTGTATACGGCTAGTCGGGTTGACAAGCGATATGCCGTTATTGTGCAGTCATAAGCGTAGGAGCCAATGTGCGTGAGACAATGACATATCCTGTGCACTGCGATACCGCGTGTGATCAGTTGAAGGGGTAATCTCATGAAGAATTTATCGTGAATATCGACAACCGGAAAGCGCTACGTAGCTGCTAGAGGAGGAAATAGTATCCCTACGCCTTGGGATGCTTACAACCATTTCAGAAGTACAACAGAGCCTTTATGGCAGCTAATCACCATACCACTCGCTTGACGTACATCAAATAAAGCGAAATCATTTTTAGTAGCTCTAGAAGGATACTCAGTATTCTGGTCAATCTCTCGTCCCCGCTATACCAAACGGCAGATTCTTATACTTCGCAACCCCCTTTGTCTCAGGATTCTCAACATCAAGATCCCATTTATCAGGAACTTCCAAACCAGCATCAAGATGATGCTTATTCAAGAGCACAGAAACTCCATCACGATAAAGCCAAGGATCATTCGTCCTCCGCTGCCAATCCTCAAGCCTACCCCTCAACTCCTCCAGAACCTCTTTATACTTAGGGTCTTTAGCTAGATTCAAAACCTCCCGGGAGTCTTTCTCCAGATCATACAGCTCTTCAGCCGGGCGGAAGAAGTAATCTTTCAGGTTTCTCTGCCCAATCTTCTTGGGACTGTCTTCCGAGTTGCGAATGTCTTCCCATGTTAATGAGCCGTAGATATCGTTTGCGAAAGGAAAGTCTAGTCTCCATGCGATGTTGCGATGATATTTGTAGCGTCGCGTGCGGATGAAGCGGGTGGGCCAGTAGTTGGTAGACTCGTGGAAGGTGTGTGAGCCGAACACGTGGTCCCAAGCTTCAAGATCCTTTTCCTCGTTAAGAATGTCAAGAAATGAGCGGCCGGATAGTTGCTTCTTCGGCTCCTCAGCTGCCTCGCCAAGTGTCCAGTCTAGTATGGTTGGTAGAATGTCCACGTACGACACCAGATTTGTGTTCACAGAAGCTTTGAAGTCTGGATGCCGTATAATAAGTGGAAGCTGAACACCAGCGTCGTACAAAGTTGTCTTTGAGTTCATAAACGGAGGCCCGTTGTCGCTCATGAAGATAACCAAGGTATTTGATGCAAGACCCGCGTTCTGAAGCTCATCGAGGATAAAGCCGATGCCTTGATCCAAGCGACTAATAGCTTCCAGATATTCCGCAAGTTCCTGTCTAGCTCCAGGAGTATCAGACAAGAATTCAGGAACAACCATATCTTCAGAGCGGTATTTGACGCTTTGTATACGCTCATCAACAGGCTCATCATTCCCAAAGCCACCACGCGTCCGATCACGATGCGGATCATGATACCCAACCGTCAAAACAAACGGTCTCCCATCTTCCTTCGACGCAGAAAAGAACTCCTTCGCCTTTTGCGAAGACCACCAAACATCCCTCGTCAAACTCTCAGCTCTCCACTCCCAGGGATACACAGCCTCAGGCCCAACGTGGATCTTGCCAATGATCCCGGTCCTCACACCGTTCTTGGCTAAGATGGCTGGACCAGACTCGATGTGATCAAAGGTCATGAAATGGTGCTTTCCACTGTTGAGGCCGTATTGGCCGTTCTGGTGGGTGTGTAGCCCGGTGTAGATGGTGGAGCGACTTCCACTGCATGAAGCGGTGCTTGCAAATGCTCTGTCGAATCGCACACCTTGGGAAGCGAGGTTGTCGATGTTTGGGGTTTTTGCATTGGGATGGCCGTAGCAGCCTAGCTGTTTGCCTAGGTCGTCTGCAACGAGCAGGAGAACGTTTTTTGCCGTCATGTTGAGTGGAGTAGATGAATAGTTGAGCGTTGGTGTATAATGCTATACTCGAGGTAAGAATTTGAGTAACTTAGGTAATTTTCTTGTCTTTATTGCTCTCTTCTTTCTTGCTTAGGGTTTGGGGTGCTTGCCAATGTCAAGGTTGGCGATGGCGTGACGAACAAGACGATGTCGCCATCCAGCAAGAATTATATATCCCAACATCCCACGCAATTAAACAGTTGATGATATGCAACCGACATCATGAAGGTGCCGAACATCCGTGCTTATCATACTCGCATCCTGAAACTACTCAGAATTGAGCCTCAACCATGTCGATCAAGTGTGTAAACAACCTAGTGCCCAGCTGTCAGATTGGTTCATACGCGGCATTAGAAAAAGCGCACCAATGAGGGCAAAGAAAAGTGATTGTGACATCCGCGCTATTTCTAGATATAGCATGGGTCTGAACGGTCGAGGTGTAAGGATTCGGCTCCGACTGTCAGGAACCCCCAAAGATATGAGCCTTGACGAGGAGGATTTCTCAATGTACTGGTACATTCATGGAGCCTCTGAGTCTCTAGGACTTGTTAGAGTAAAGCTTAGAATGATCGCGACATCCTCTAGTCTCGGAAAGGAGCGATGGCCCGAGATGGTATCAGCTGTGCTCACTGTTCAACATTGCGAGATTTGATGGTAAGAGTGAAGTGACTGTCTCAATAGACTTTGCTTTGCAAACCTGACCGGAATAACGGCAACACCATTCTAATCTGGGGGAAATGTAAGATGAAGACCATATGTCGTGCTCATGATGTGTATTAGTGATAGCTTCTAAACCAGCGCGCGTAGGTATTGAATCGGGCGCCGGTTCTTGGAATGAATATATATACTAGATCAGACTTTGGACGTCAAAGGAACTTTAACATTCAAGACAAGATTCTCTCAAGATGAAGCTCGTTCTCTTCTCAGGCTTATTCTCAGCCTTCCTAGTAACCGCCCAACTCACCGGTCCCGTCGGCCCCCTCACCCCCCTCTCCCAAAAAACCCACGAGTGCAACATTCTTGAGTACGGCGCCATCAACGACAACTCCACGGACGCCGCAGACGCCATCGAGAAGACCTTCAAGACCTGCGTCCTCCCACATGCCGGAAGCCGTCTAATCATCCCTGATGGACAGTACCTGATCAAACGCTCAGTCGTTCTGTCAAACGGTACAAACTGGGCATTGCAGCTCGAAGGGCTCATCACCTTGGCTTATGGTGGGAACTGGACTGTTGATCGTAAGTTGGTATTGCAGGGCTTTGCGGGTGTTGAGCTGCTGAACGCGACTATCAATGGTGAAGGCGATGGGCAATTCTTGCAGAATGGCCTTACCATTATAAATCGTTCGTACTACCCTTATTGGCCTGTTTGCAGCTACTAACTAAGCACTAGCCGTCGACTTTGAGTTTTATTCACAGGATGGGAAGGGTGCTATTCAGGGACAAGGCTATATTTACAGAAACCTGGCGAAGTGAGTCTCCCTCCTCAGTAAAGGATTGCGAAAGGCTTATCTTCAATTAAGCACTTTCCGTCCCCGCCTTGTCAGAATAATTTCACCCATCAACACGTCTGTCCACGACCTTATTCTCGTCGACAGCCCAAAGTTTCACATCGTCTTTGACTTTGCTGAGAACCTTGAGGTATATCACCTCACCATCCGAGGTGCCAACCTAGGTTCCTATGATGGCGTTGACGTGGTTGGAACAAACTATTGGATCCACGACATCGAGGTTCGAATTTTCCAACCGAGGCTCATTGATCATGTACTTATTATATCAGGTTACAAACCGAGATGAATGCGTGTCGGTGAAGAGCCCCTCTAACCACGTTCTTATCGAGAATTTAGTCTGTAATCAGGCTGGCTCTGGTATCTCGATCGGAAGTCTCAACGTGTCTGCGTCCATCGCTAATATCGTAAGTAGAGCCTCTCTGTAATATTTGACGGGATTGACTTAGTTCTTTTAGCATGCACGAAACATCAACATTATCCAGGGAAACAACATTGCTTTCATCAAGACTTACCCAGGCGGATCTGGCTACGTCACCAACATCACCTTTGAGAATTTCCGTTCTAAGGCTTCTCTTTATGGCTTGGATATCAACCAGTATTGGCAGAACACGTTTGAACCGGATACCGGAGCTGTCGCTTTGAGTAACCTTGTGTTCAAAAACTTCTCTGGTAAGTGCAAGGCTGATAAAAAGATTGCAAAGACTAACCATCGTGTCTCAGGATCTGTTGCCGACGGTTCCAAGAGGCCTCCTCTGTTCCTGGTCGCCAATGACCTAACATTCGCCACGAACGTCACGGTCGAAGACTTTAGTATCTGGACCGAATCCGGGACGTCAGTCGTGAACAAGATCAGCAACATCTTTGGTCACGGCGATAATTCATATGGACAAGCGAATGGCCTCAAGTCGCTTTCATCTGGCCAGGCACCTAGTGCATACACCAGCACGTACACTGTCACCGCTACATCTACTGGCTGGACAGCTCCATCATTTCCCACGTGGGCTGCGGCAAGCACTGGTTACGGAAGTGAGTGAATTGATAGGCTTTAAATTTAAACGTGCTAACTGTTGTTCAAGCTGATGTGCCTATTCCAGTCTATACGCCAGCTGCTCTATGGAAACCGAGTGGTGACTATGATAAGCATTATTGGGGCAGCTTTTGAGGTGCCCTCACTGCAGGCTTTTTGTGACACGGACCACAAACCAAGCCAAAAAAAAATAAAAAAATGCAAAGAACCGGGAATCTCAAACGGGGCGATAGTCTTCAAGAGTCGGTAGCTATGGGCTAACAGTCTAGTAAATATACCTGAACCCTGATCGTTGAGTTCCTGTGGCCGTAGCTATGTCGACTTTTCCATCTTCCGTAGCCACGACATTCGCTTCAGCCTCTGCCTTATCCAACTTCTTGTTCTCCCACTTATGAACATATCGTAGCAACAGAGCAAGAAGAGCAACGACAACACAGATGGCGGCATTGGCGCTACCACCTGGTGTGTATTGGGGTCCGTCTTTACTGGGATACATGTATGATCCGTAGATACTGGCGGTGTTACCGATCATGTTGCAGATAGCGATGACGGCAGAGCGCTTTACTAGCGGACGGGGGAAAGAGTTTGCGACCCATGATACGATGATTTGGTCTAAAGTGTCAGTTGAGGATTCTAGAATAGCCCCGATTGATGAACGTACAAGAAGCGACAGAACCCATCGGCATGAGAAACATGGCAAAGAAGCGTGCTCCAACAACGGTTGTAGCAGCTGCGATGGCGTTTCCAATAGCTGCTACGAGCATGAGACAAATGATATGAAGCGATCTATCATTGGTCCGCGCAGAGCTCAACGTAACGCACACTGAGAGGAGGAAAGTCGCAAACTACACGAACTGTCAGCAAAATCACCAATGTCAATTGACAGCGTCTTCGACTTACCCAAGCAGGCGCAGTGAGCCACAGAGTGGTGATCTTTCCATAACCAAGCGTTCCAACAATGGTCGGGAAGAAATATTGAAATGTCTGGGAAATCAAGCTGACATGCTGAAGAAGGACAAAGAGGTAGAGGCGATAATCGCGTACAGCCATCTTGACACCGTCCCAGATTGTCTTTTCGCCATACGCGTCGACTTCGCTGATATCTTGGGCCAAGCGCCATGCGGCAAATGCGCGCTCTTCCTGGGTGAGCCATTTGGTGGTGTGAGGGTAATTGGGCAGAGCGACACCGGCGATGAAGGAGAATCCGATGGCGGCTACGCCCTCCTGTTATTTATTAGCCTTGCTACTCCAATGTCAAGATGAACTTACGATGATGAAAAGCCATCTCCAGCCTGCAATGCCATGCGCTCCCTCAAGATCTCCCAAAATCGCCGCACCCAAAACTCCACCAAACATGTTCGCCAACGCATTCCCTGAATAAAGCCACGCAATGCGTCGAGTAAGTTCAGCTCTGGTATACCACGAACTCATCAAAAACACCGCCCCCGGAAAAAACGGTGCCTCGACAAAACCCAGAAAGAATCTAATCACAATTAAATGGGTGAAACTATCAGAAGCAGCATTACACGTCGACACCACGCCCCAGAGACAACAAGACGCGCTAAGGTACAGCGAAGGTCGAAGCTTTGTCAGGATGAGATTGGACGGGAGTTGCATTAGGAGATATCCCACGAAGAAAATCGACGTGGCGAGGTTGAAGTCTGTGCCTGACATGCCGAGATCTTCTTCGAGGGAACCTTGTCTTGCTTGTGCGAGATTCGAGCGGTCGAGAAAGTTGAGGAGATACATGACCACGAGAGTCGGCATCAGTCTCATATCGACTTTTCGGAGGAGTTTCTTGTCAAAGTCTTTGCGCCATTCTTCGGTTTGGGCGTCGAAGTCCCATGACTCGAGGTTTTGCTCACGACCGGCGGCGGGGGTATCGCCTTCGTCCATCTGGACGGATGCTTTGCCTGTGTCCATTATTGTGTCAAGAATACCAGGTAGCAAAAGATGAGCTTGGAAGACAGAGTGAGTTGGGGACCAAGAATTCAGCTACGATGACGGTATATAAAGCCCCCCCAAGCGAACCCGGCACAAATCTCGGTAAAGGAATACACCGAATCTGCATCATTATTGGTAACAGATCAGCGAGAAATGCAACATCATCAACGGGTTGACCAACGAGAAATAAGGCGATTGCTTTGGCCAGTAGATCATCCCCCGCAATTGATGAGACTACCCCGCAGCTGAGTCGGTTTGATTCTGGGGTAAAATGGGCACGAGCAAGGTCTATGACTCGGGAGTGTCACCATGACCCGACTAGGGGAGGAAAAGAAAAACTCGGGAACTTGACACTAACTGATAATAATATTTAGGGAAGTTTAGCCTAAGCTTAGCGGACCCTTTGCTAGGTTTGTTTTGACATCCTACATCAAAGTCTGGTGTTTTCTTGCCCCCTGAGGCCCGTTCACTTGTGGGGAGCACGCTGTTTTTCGTATGTGCTGTTTGATGAGTATGATACGGATCGGGAAGGTAGGGTTCCATTAGGCTGCACCTACGGAGATAACATGACGGAGTTGAAGGCCCTGCATATTCTCTTATCTAGAGATTTGGATTTGATAATGAACGTGATATCTCAGAAGCGAGACAGATGTTGTAGAGACCAATGAGAGAGAGAAACGCGACGCAACGCGGTTGATTCTGTGATCAGTATAGGTGTACAGGTATCAACTCTGGCTCTGCTTGGCCTCGTGCAGGGACACTCTCGGACCCAGAAGTAGTCATCGAGACAATCGCAACAGCATGCCGAGGTACTTTTGTAATGTAACTTCCGAGATTTCCTATCTTGAAACGCGAATTGGGGTTCGAATGCAACGGTAAACGATGCAGGTATTTCCGTGTAACCAATCAAGTGGATTATCAACATTAGGCAAAATGAACGTTGTGATCTGCAATGCGGAGAGCAAGCGAACTGCATATCGGACAAAAGGCCGAGAAGTGTTGGGCCAACTCAACAGATGCTGTCACCTGATCGGTCTGGAGCATGAGAGATACGGAAATAAATGCAAGATCAACAATTTTATAGGAAAAATTGTGAAACCCAAGCTTTAGCTGCAAGTCTTCTTAACCTATAGCTTCCAAGTTCTCTGTGATGACTTAGACTCTAAGCCATAAGTGCTAACTTCAAATAAGACATCTGGCTCACAATTGACTTGTAAACAAGGGATATTATCTTCTGGCATCCTAGCCATGGGTATAAATTCCTGTCTTCGACAGAAGCGGAGTTGCACAGATCGTAGACTAGGAATAATTCTAAGACTGTGATAGCCATCTTTTTGACACCGAAACACTGTATAGATTATGCTTAACTCAAACAGCGATAAACTTAGTCTGCAGCCAGACCATGCCCTAAAGTTTGACCTCACGTTAGGTGTTAGGTGATGCCATGGGACCGAGAAGCGTAAACCGCCAATTGGCACCCGCGGCCCACCAGAGATTGTGATAAGAAACCAAAGGTCGTTACTGCGCTAAGATGAAAGAGGCCAATTGATTGCAACAATCGTATGGTGTCAGTTATCAGAGGTCATCTCTGACGGATTGGAGCATAGCGCCAGGGAGTTAGTGGGGTGATCAATGCTTAATCACTCACTAATTCTTACCAATGCCGAAGCAGAGCCAGGGTCCTTCAACTCTATTTCGCATACTCGATTAAGTTATCGCTCTGTCCAGATGACGTTGCTTAATTGTACGAGCTTTAAATAAACTCCATACTGTACCACTATGACCCAGTGGTCCAAGTGAAGCGACGAATCTAATTATCTGGGCCCGCAAGAGTTGCATCTGTCATGAAAATATATAGTTGCACCAAACATCCCTTCCTTCCAAGTCTCTCTGTGATTGAGTAAAACCCTAAGATGAAAACGGTTTATTCGGCTGGAACTTGTGCTGTCTAGATCAATAGTCGAGACACCAAGTCGTTGGGAAGCGAGATAGCCTATGACCAAAAAGGATAGTTCAAGCGACTTCCCCGCAAACTAATGGATAGCGATTGAGGGACTTGATAAGATGGTCACGATCGCCTGCAGAATTACGAACAAGCCTATCATCAAGCATACTCAATCTATTCCCGCGTCTAGGTCAATTATGGAAGCGGGAGCCGACTCTAGTATACGATTCGATGTTGCTTATCAATTTGGCAGGTGAATATGTAAAGCCCGAAAGGCGTAAAGACCAAGTTCTACACTTGGGCATGTAGGCAGAATAACTATATAAGACTGCCCAGTTGTATGAGAGAATAAAATATATATTATTCCAACTCGCCATATTCTCAGTTCTCAAAGAACGCGATGAAAGCTCCAGGTTCGGTCTCTAGCCTGCTGGTAGCAGTAGCTCTGCTGGTTTTACCAGGCTCAGCTGCTTCCAAGAAGTCAATCAACAAGACCGTCACCGCAGATACCGTCTTTCGCAATGGCTCTATCTACTCTCTCGATATCCTCTCTACAAAATACTCTGCCCTCGCCGTCAAAGATGGATATATCACCTACCTAGGCGATGAAGAAAGCATCCAGCAATACATCGCCAAAAATACATCGGTCTTCAATCTTGAAGGTCGTATGATGATGCCCGGTCTCGTGGACGCCCATATGCATCTCATTAGTGGCGGAGCTGGCCTTCTCAAGTGCAACATGAACTTTCAGCCCTTGGGCCTTAGCAAAGTCCTTGAAAAGATTCAGAGCTGTCTCGATGACGATAAAAATAAGACGGATGAAGACTGGCTAGAAGTCATTTATCTGGACTACTACGCTTTGGTTGACGATACGGGTGGCGTTACGAAGAAAGACTTGGACAAGCTTAAGACAAAAAGACCTATCCTGGTTGCATCGGCCGATTCGCATACCTTCTGGGTCAACTCCGCTGCATTGAAGGTATCATCCCTTACAAGCAAGACCAAAGATCCACGGAACGGCAAATTTGAACGACTCCCAGGAAGTCAAGAACTTTCAGGAATTCTGCAAGATTCTGCGACGAGCTTATTAGCAGGCCCCGCGCCACCAACCCCCAAGGACAATATTCGATCTGCCAGAGCAGCGTTGAAGCTCCTCCGCGAGGAAGGCGTGACAAGTTTCCAGGAGGCTGCGTCCAGCGAGGATACAGCTCTTGCGTTTGCGGCTATCAAGAAAGAGGGTGGTTTAACAGCTCGTGGCTTTTTCGACTATCTCGTGCAGCCTCCTGACAACCCTGCTGGAATTGATGATCTCGTCAAGGACGTGGTCAACGTCACTTCGACTTGGAACGACAAGAAGGAGTTGGGCCCCAAGCCCTCTATGAAATGGCAAGCTGTCAAGATGTTCATGGACGGCGTTCTCTTATACCCCGCCAACACCGGATCCCTCATCGAGCCATACTTTCAGCCTGTGGCTAATACGTCAATGTGGGCACCCAAGTCAGACTTTGGCCCAAAGACATACTGGGACAAGGAAACTTTAAGTTTGACCCTGGCAAAACTGTTCAAGAACAAAATCGATGCTCAGATCCACGTTGATGGAGATCTCGCTGTTCGAACAGCCCTCGATGCTCTCGAGGAGCTGCGTAACAAGGACCCCAAGCTTCGTGATTACCGCGTTGGATTGGCTCACAACGAAGTAACTGATCCTTCAGACTGGCCTCGCTTCGCTGAACTCAAGGCCGATCCTATCATGAGCTTTCAATGGTCACAGGCTAGTTCAGTCTGGCTCCCGAATGGTGTCAAGAGTATGGGTCCAAGACGATCACACTACATGGAAGCTTTTGGAGAACTTGCCAAGTTTGGGTCTGCTATTGTCTACGGTAGCGACTGGCCGGTATGTAACCATGAACTGTATGAACGGCATTGAAACTGACTGCTGTGATAGATTGATCCTTTGGATGAGTGGCTCGCCATAAAAGCTGGCGTTACACGCTCCGGCGATCCTAAGAACCCCCACTCCCCCGCTTCACAAGGCGCACCCTACAACGGCAACGGTCTTCCCGGCCTGACCCTCACACGCGACCAAGCCATCCGCGCCATCACGACCGAGAGCGCTCGCTTCCTCCGCGCTGATGCTTACATAGGTTCCCTTGAAGTTGGAAAGCTTGCGGATGCTATTGTCCTCAAGGCTAATTATTTTGAAGTACCGGAGGAGCATATCGCTAGACAGAAGACGCTGCTGACGATGGTCGGAGGTGAGGTGGTGTACATCGCTGACGAGGTTGACTTTAAAAATGGTGTTAAGGCGAAGTTTGCGAATGATGATGAGGTTGGGAGGATGATTAAGAGGAGGAGTGTTGGGGGGATTCAGGGGAGGGATTTGTCGGAGGAGGGGAAGAGATCTGTACAGCGGCTTCAGACTCGTGGGGCTTGTGTACATTCCCATCACTAGTACACCCATAGGAGTCTTGGTAACTTGCTCCTAGGAGGCTAGAGTTATTATGCTTTTCTTAATCCAACTTCAATGAATTTCTTTAAATCCTTGCTCAACTCTTGACTACGGTTTCGGTGTGAAGAAACCAGACAAACAATAATTGCCACCGACATCTCGCGTATGAATGTTGACAAAATTTCTTATGGTGGTACCAGGATTGAGCGATGAAGCATAGTGATGAACCTACCTTCCAGTGCGCTGTTGGTGCTCACCAGCTTGAATCACAGCTGGACCAAAGTCGATATCTGTAAAGAGATCGATCTTGAACCTGTTGTTGGTAACTGAAAGTTGACTACCGGGTGCAGCAAATATCGGTGCTCTTGTGATGCCGTCATCCCATCGCTTGCGAAGGAGCTGAAGGATTCCAGTCAAATTGACTCGCTAGCTGTTGCAACAAGCCTCGGCAACTCACAAGAGCTTGATTTCCCAATGGCCTGCGAAGGTCTTCTGTTGCCATGGTAATGAAGGAACCGAGAATCATGTTCTGAACGTATACGCCGTCCGTATTCTGGAGTTGAGATAATCGGGTTCGTGCGTCGATTGGAGTTGTCATGCTGATCGGCCGAGGTTCCTTGAATGGGTCGACCAGGGCGCGGGTGAGCCAAGCCAAGATGGAATCTCTTGGACTGACCAATGGGTCATGGTGGCCCGAATCGCCTCCTTTGATATCGTCTAGCACGAGCTGATGTAGTCTGTCTACCACGTCTTTCGGCAAGCAGATAATGCGGCTGTCAATGATCGACTGAGTCATAATAATCCGAAGCAATCGGACGAGGAGGAATATGAACGCTATGCCGGATAGAATCCGAGCTTCAATAGCTGCATACGGCAGTTCAGAATAGGCTATATGTCCAAGGTCGTAAAGAACATCATCCTTGGCACTGATGAGATTAAGGACTCGTTCTTTGTAACCTGCAAAGACTGTTGACCAGGCCTCAATCAAGTGAGAGAACCCAACTGCGTCGAAGAGAACGTGTGGCCACGTAATAGTAACAAGTGTCGCGTCTTGGAAGGTGATAATGTGAAGACCTATCATAGGAACATGTCGACTGGTATAGTCCTTCAGCGATGCTGGCGCACCCGGTGGTCAAAGTCTCGAGGTACTGATACTCCTGGAAAGACTGAAGGTTGACTAGTTGCTTTCAGCAAAAGCTTCGCTGAATTATGCTCTTCGATGCTGGTATCATGATGTTGGTGCGAGTAAGACACGGCGGGCCGTTCAGTTGTGTAAGGACTCGGGACATGAACCGCCAGAGCTCCTCGCTTATCATGCCCATATCTCAATCTTCCACCGAGTTTCTTCCAATCGCCAATGGTAAGTAATTCCGATAGCGATTTGCGAAGCTTGTCGGCGTTCAAGACATCGTTGAAGCGCATGGTCCACATCATGACGAGGAACCTTAGAACCGACATATTACCTATCATGTGCGTGGGGTAAGCAATGCCGACTGATGCTGAGTCTGAGAAACCCATATTTTTTCTTGAATTGAATGATGATAATGTACTGAAATAAAACTATATACTGCAAAGGTCTGTTACGACGTTGTCCTTTGGCTCCGTTATCGTTCAGGCTAGACAATAGATGAGAAATGGATTGATGAAACGGAATATCCGGTAAGCCTTATTAAAGCATGGCCTTGAGACAGCTGACACAGGCCCAAAGAAGACACCATTACATATGCGCGCAAATAGGTACCCCGTTCTCATAAGCCGGTCAAGTTAGCATTCGCTCCAATCGCATGAATGTGTAATATTCACATCTCATCATCAATAGATAGTTACATAAACCTTCGAACAACTGGTCTTTCATTCATCGCAGCGCAATTTGCGCAAACAGCTTCGCCGTCTCCTCAGGAATGCTCACAAACGGAAAATGGCCCGACGACAGCTTCTCAACCTTGTCAAAGCCTCCAGCCTGAATAAGCATCTCTTGTAACTCCGGAGGAACAGTTTGATCCTTTTCGCACAAAACATATGTCTTTGGAATCATGGCGTCAGAGTTGATGAAATCAGAAACGTGGCCAAGACTCTTTTGGCTTTGACTTCCTAGGACCAGCTTCCAAGCTTCATCTCGCTTCTTGGGGGGAATATCACTGAAGAAGAGTGGCTTTGCGACATCCGTCATATGGAAGACTCCGTCCTGTGATTAATTTTGTCAGTGAATTCACATGCAGGGTAGGTGATTGACATACCTCATGCTCGAAATATGGCATCGGCGGCGCTGGCTCCGTATCGCCTCTCGCGTTCTTCCCCCTCTGTGCATATGCAAACCCAGCGACAGCGACATATCCTTTGATACCACCAGGAAGTCCTTTACCCTTGCGTTCTGCAATCGTGTGCCCTTCGATGGCGAGCAAACCGGGGAGACTTCCGTAGCTATGTCCAAAGATCACAACCTCACATTCTTTCTCGAACTCTGAAGCTAGACGGTCGTGTATTTCCTTCACATCATCGAGAAGATCTTTGTTAGCTAAGTCTTTGAACTCATGGCTCGTGGGGTCTTTGGAAGGCAGGGTTTTAGTGACGGTTAATCTCGGGATGATGACGGTGAACCCGTCTTGCTCCAGAATGTTGGCGACAGGTTGGTAGACTTCGGGGCTGCAGAAGCCACCTGGGACGATGACGATAACGGGCTTGTTCTCTGCCATTTTATAGACCTAGGAAGATGAAGATCAGATAATAAGATCTTGACGCAGATGCATTTCATGTAAGCGCTCAGTCGCTGCTTTATATCGTCGC
This sequence comes from Fusarium sp. NRRL 29148, assembly GCA_013759095.1. NCBI lineage: Eukaryota > Fungi > Ascomycota > Sordariomycetes > Hypocreales > Nectriaceae > Fusarium > Fusarium sp. NRRL 29148. The sequence continues at coordinate 41,095 of JABSTL010000060.1, forward strand.
GTGAGTGCTAAACGGAGTTCCGCTCAACGGAATTCCGTAGGTAAGCTGATGACTACCAGATCTAGTATAGCTCAGGAAATTTGATAGGCTGCTGTTAGCTAGGCTTTACTATGGGACTTTGTAAGATATTAGTGCTGTTCTTATTCATGAGATAAAATCCGCGAGTCTGATTGGGATCCTTCATTATGTTGGCTTGATATGTCTCTGAACGAGACAGAACCATTAGTCAACAATCAATCAATGGAGCTTCGTTTCCGCAATAAGAGGGCAATATTCATTTTCGTTTCCCCTTATTCGCATCCAAGTTACTTTATCGATAGAATGAGAAGGCAGAATGTAAGATCCGCCAATGCGCTCATTCAAACCCGAATAGATATCATTTTTGAAATGTGTATGGTGTGTTTATTGAGATAACTGGATAGGCAGGAGATGACGGGCATGTACAGGATAGATCGCGGGATCGGATAAGTGATGATCCTGACTTTCAACATTCGCTCCCCTGTCTTATTTACTCTTATATGTATGTAACCTCAATCAGGCTCTTGACGTGACTCTCTCATTGGCTGTTTATCAAGTGTTTGGGGTGGGGTAAGTATTTCTCTTATCTTGTGTGTCGACATGCAGGCGTTCACTAGTTGCATTACCGGTGTGATATCTCTATGCAAGGCGTCGCTGTGGGATGAAACTCCAGGGAGAGCATGGCGAGGAGGCGGCTCAAGAGAAAAGAGGCAGCATAAAGGTTACATCAATTCATTTTCGCCTTATGTCTCTCACACTCTTCCTTCGATCTACTCCAGATGGTGGTCTACAAGTTCAAAATGATGCGTATCGTATGGCTTTTATGGGCTTTTGCTTGTTTGCCAAGCTTGATTGTATCAACCTCTCCCACTTACCTCGAGCAAAGCATCCAGGATCTCAACATCACAGACCCCGAAGAAGTCAAACTCTTTGTACAAGAGTGGACTAGACCAGGCGCGATAAAACGACTCGAATTTGCTCCGTTGGCATCCCAACTTCCAACGTGGGATCTTCCTCTTGGTCGTCGCCAAGGTCAACTCATCAAATGCTTTGGAAACGATAACGGATGCCCCGATACTGCTCCTCAATGCTGCGGCACCCAAGCCAATGGTTGGTGCTGTGCTGACAACAGGTCTTGTTGCCGAGCAGACCCCGGAGGCAACTGCTGCCTTGAGGGACAGAGTTGTTGCGGGACTTCTAAAGATCCAGGATGGGGAGCTTGTTGCAATGCCGATTCGACGTGCTGCAATCCTTCAGTCGGGAAGCCATTTGTGAGTTAGGGTCAGATTATCGTGGCCATTGCTGATCTCGTCAGTGTTGCGATGAAGACCAGAAGTGCGACAATGATGCCCAAACATGCGTTAACCCTACGTGAGGCAGCCTTTTATATTGGCTTGAGACTTAGCTGACACTATCTAGAGCAACTGTAACCTCGACGACGACTTCATGGGCGACTGAAACCGACACCGAGACCGTTACGACCGATGGCACAACGACCGTGAAAACGGTGTCGACCATGGAGGCCACCGTGTTTGTGACGGTATCTCGAGGTCCTACAGGTGATGAGGCTACCGGGGCGAATACGGCTACAGACTCGGACAGAAAACACAAGAGATTTGTCCCTGCGGCTCCTCATACACACCTGGGCCGCGAGGCTCCCGCAACCGAGACAATACAGCCGATCGTCCTCCGACCAGCTGCAAGCCTCAATGCGCTCGCTGACGGTCTCGCCCGACGAGGAATCCCCATCCAGAGACGAGCTACAGACACAAAGACAGTCTATGAGACAGAAAAGGCGACGACAACAGTTACCGACACAGAAACAAAGACCGAATGGACGACCAAGTACTCAACCTCTATCACAACGCATAAACAGACCGTCACGATTTTCGTTCAAGGTCAATCAACCGTCACGGTAGGGCCTACTGGGACAGCAGCAAGTTCTTCAGAATCAGGCTCTGGCGATGGTGGTGCGCCCAAAGGCACTATTATCGGTGCCGCCGTTGGTGGCGGTCTAGGCCTGATATTGATTGCCTTACTTGCTTTTTTCCTGTGGAGGCGACGTAAGTCTACAAATCAGACACAGCAGCCGAGCCAATTTCATGCAGCCAACAGCGAGGCCCCTGCAACGGCACCGAAGCCTCCACCTCCTTTCATATCATCGCCCCCAACACCGGCTGGGGCACGCGACACTTGGGCCTCGAGCCCCAGCCGAAGCGAGTATTCCCAGCCACCTGCGTATCCATCTCCCATGCCTGAGTTGGGAAACACTCAGTTTGCTTATGAGATGCATACGTCGCCGCAGCGGTCGCCGCAGGAGCTGTATCATCCGCAGTACATGAGTGGTTTGGGATTGCCTGAGATGAGGGATCAGCGGAGGGGTTAGTGTGCAGAGCGAGGTGGCGAGGTTGTGCTGCAGTTCAGCTTGGGAGATAAGATTGAGGCTGAAAGGTTTGGGTGTGATTGGTGTTGTGGTGAAGGAAGGATTCTATGCGGGGTGACAGTGCAAGGATCTGAACGAGAGCCTGATTTGAGACCTCCTACTTGTTATTCCCTGATCTGCTGATACAACAAAGATCAGCACATTTCTGACCGTTTCTAAAGTCTCATAAAGTCTCAAAGGTGATCAGGTAGTCGCGTGCCAGGCAATTGATCTATACAGGCCCCGTAACATAGACTGCGCTATCAGTAACTGGATACCAGATTAATGACGGCAATTCCACTCGGTATCCCTCGATTCATCAATTTATCCTCTTCTTGCACATTCACCAGGCTGTCATTTCTCCACCTCAAGGAAGTAAAGGCAACTGCAGCCAACCCCTCCTCTCATCTCAAGTTCTCGCCCGATTACCTTGTTCTGATATTTCATTTAACCTAAGACAGCTGTTTCACCAACATACTGGCGAAACTATATGGAAGCTGTGCTATTATTATTTGGCTTTCACTATTGATGATACTGTAGAGGATGCCTGTCATAAGGATCCACCGCCCTCCATACATGGCATCTTCCAATGGGCTATAGGTCAATGTCTGAGGCCGACAGGTTCAACATGCAGACGCAATGCAAGGCATGTGGATGATAGAGCCCCAAGCGAAGTGATATTTCTATTATAATAAATGACGGACAGGTTCCCTTAGGCTTTTCCTCATTCTAAAGTATTGCAGCGGGGATTCATACTATAGTAACTGTTCCGTTTTCCTGCTCTTTTTCTTCTAATGTCTTTTCCTACTCCAGCTCTGATTCACGGCATCTGTTACAATATCCCAGTCTTCAGCAACAACGCGCCCAATGAATAAGACCTTAACATTGTACTCAACTGTGGTCAACTTCGCGTAATTTACCCGGGACTCCTTATGGAGCCTTTCGCCCGGTTCATGGATATACACCCGAATAGGTGCAAAGCCAAGACTCGGCTCATTTGGCAACAGAGTAGGTTTTTGTCCAGTTTCACAAGCAATCCCATGATATTCTTCTTTAATTCCCGGCTTTTTACATCCCCTTTTGCCATAAGTAGAAATCGGTCTATTCAAAGTAAGGGACAGGTCACTATCTAGAAAGGGAAAACTTACATGCACGTACAAGAGTCCGCTTCCCGAGAAAGGACTATGAAACGTCGAAAATGGATGAAGATCTGTCCATACTGGCTGTCAAAGTCGTGGTTCGAGATGGTAGATGCACAATTGTAAGCCCCCGTGCCTACTGGCTCAGGCCACAGGACTTTCAATACCTTTGACATAGTTAGAAAATAGTCGCCTTAATGTCAGGTCCACAACCTACTTCGCCGGGTTGAAACATATGCGGGGGGGAAACTCGAAATCCTTCAACCGTTAGTTTGCCCATTTCTCCAAAGGCGTTGATTGTGCTTACGGGGGTCCAACATCTCCCATTCGCCACTCGTTCCTACAATATGTTCTGTGAAGGTGCGTTCCTGATCGTCGGCTATGTCCCCCCGACAACCATATTCATGAAGCAAGCTGACAATCTTCTCAGACCCCTTTGACGTGGCCCACAGCAGAGGCGTCCAACCGTTGACGTCTTTGGTGTCGACATCGACTCCATGTTCGAGGAGTAACTTGACTGTAGTCTCATATGCCCCAGCAGCTGCATAAGACAAGGGGGAGTGCTGATATATATCACCGGTGTTCATGTCGACCTTTGCCTGGAGCAATAGCTCCACAATGTCTGGGCATTTTACTCCCCACGACAGGGGTGTTCGGCCAAGCTTGTCTGCTTTGTCAGGTGCTGCTCCTGCATCGAGAAGAAGCTTGACGACAGTGCCGTAGCCTCTTTGAGCTGCCAACAACAGCGATGATCGGCCCTTCTCATCCACCGCATCGACATCTACTCCCAGGTGCCACGCTAGAAGAGCACCAACAACTTGTGAATGGCCTTCTCCAGCAGCCCAGGACAGTGGCGTTCTACCATGGCGATCCGTTGCATGACTACTTGCTCCTTTCTCGAGGAGGTACTCAACTGTCGTTTTATGGCCATTACGGGCAGCCAGGAGAAGCGGAGTAAAGCCGTAATGGTCGTCCTTGTCAATAGCGATGTTGACTGTGCTGTGTTCCACCAGAAATCTGACAACGCCTAAATGGCCCCTCGAAGCCGCCCACGACAGGACGGACATACCACGGCCATCACAAAGGTTTGGATCTAGCGAAACGACCAAGCGCTGGACTAGCTCTTCCAAGCCGAAGTATGCGGCTAGGTGCAGACCGTGCATCTGCCGAGGGAAAAGCTGACTGTGTCCTGGGTAACGCGTCTCAAAAGGGATTTCTTGACTTCCTGTGAATAGGGCCTGACTCATCGCTTCAACTGTAGTCGAGTGTTCGAGAAGCTTGACGGCGATGTCAAATACCTGGGTCATATCAGAATTGCGCGCATGATGGCCCCAGTTCCTCGCTGCATAACTGTAGAAAGGGTTACTCCTTAAACGGCTTTCATATTCATCGTCTGAATTGCAAGGCCCGCTCAAGCCTTCAAATGTGAGATACTTTAGGCATATCCTTGTGATGTCTGTCTCATCTCCTGGGAACACCTGCACCTGAGTCTTCTCGAAGAAATCTTGCGCAGTATAGTGAACCAGTCGTATGATGCCACTAGCCTTGTCCAAGATGACCAAACCTGCACAAGCAGAGAGTAGTTCATCTTCTTCTGGAAGGTTTTCCTTGTCGAGGTAGTGCTCTGTACTGTCACGTTCTACTGCAAGTGCGTGCTGTAACTCGCGAAGGGTGAGAGCACGCTTGGCACGCGTAAGCCATTCCAAGACCTGATACGCCAAATCCCGCTGGGATTGTGTTTTTTCGTGGTCAATACGCCCCATGATGTCTCTGTATGCTTGATCGTAACCGGTTGGTAATTGCTTTAGGGCGTTACGAAGGGCTTTAGGGGAAGCGCTCCCCACAAGAGATCCAACGTGCAACTCGGCTAGTAGAAACCTTCACCAGACTCATTAACAACCGATGAAAGCTGAAGAGAGTGTCCACATACATTCCTTGTGCAGTCTTAACAATGGTATCCGAGATCTCAGTCTGAAGGTCAGGCCTCCGTGCAACGAAAGACGGTAGTCGTGACATTTGCTCTCGCGTGAATTTGCTAATATCCGTTTCAGATGCCTTTATCTCCAGGGTGGTACTGCCTTTGAGGCTTTGAGCAATATCTGGAATCAAACGAGAGCTTATAAAAAGGCTGATCTTCCCTTCAAGGTTTGCTGAAATGGTGCTCATCGATGCAAGGAAAATGTCGCGATAGCCTCGAGAATTGTCGAGTTCATCGATTGCATCAACAACAACAAACACCTTCTCATAAGATGAAATGGAAGAACAAAGTAGCTCAATTGTTGCTTCACGAGAGAGTGACGATTCTGCAGAATCTCGGGTTTCGTATAGGCGCGTGACTTGAGTATCGATTTGACCTTTAGGTTGGATCGTCTGTCTGAGAAGCGAGGCAAGCAAAGCTTTTGGTGTGTGGTCTCCTTGGCGGCTAAAGTTACAGTAAATATAGGCGACACCTACATTTTCAGATTGATACTGAGTTTGCAGATGATTAATGATTAGCGACGTAAGAATTGTCTTTCCTGCTCCAGGAATACCAGGACAGTAGAGAGTCTGATGCTTCCCTCCTACCCACTGTTTGAACTGAGCCGAATCCAAGAGCCACTGGCCGGTACCAGGCTGGAGTCGGTCGAGATGATCGTCTTGGTCAGACGTGAAGTTCATTGCTGTAATCCAATTAAGAACTTTGAGTCGTCGATCTGCTGCCTGAGCATTGCCAAGATTGTCCAGACTATTCGAAACGATTTCTTGAGTGGTTTGAACAGATTCAAGTGCTGTGCTCAATTCCTCAAGTTGGTTCTTTTGCTCCTCCGAATCCTGTTTCAGATTTTCCATCAGCTCGTTCAAGCGACTGTGATTTTCATGGGCTGTTTGAATGAAGTTTTTCAGGGCGGCTCTGGAATTAAGAGTCAGCAATCGTCATTTCGAGTAATAAATTGAGCCTACCGGCTATCACTCCCTAAAGCCAGCTGTAGAAGGTCCTTTTCGCGTTGTATGGCGGCAATCAACTCACTGACGTCCCTCTCGTTAAAAGGCCAAGCCAAGGACGAAAACACCCTGATCAAACCTTTCTTCGGGTACAGCTTTGCCTTAATCGATTCAAGCAAGGTCTCCAACCGCTTGAAAGGGCTGTGCGGTCCTTGAAGGAGTGAAATCAGTGGCCCGCGTGTTGGGTCTGATCGCTCATTCTCAAGACTATCTTTTAATTGAAGGAGCATGTCCTCGCAGCCACGGAGCTCCTCGTGGAGCCGCCTTTGTTGTTTGGTGGCTCCCTTGGCGCTAACCACATAGTGTGTCGCTGCAGTTGAAAGTTGTAGAATAGCGATGATGGACGCGGTCACACCCAAGGGGTCCATTGCGATAGCGTCAACAGGTGAAAGGTTGCATGCGCAAAGATCAAGGTATCACGTTGCTGAAGGTGTTTTGGCAGGAAATTTGTGAGTCCAGCTTGTTGGGAGCCAGAGTTCAACTTTTTTTTACTGGGTGGGCTGTGGGCAGACTGCGCCTATAAGGCATACTGCGCGAGAGCGATAGAGACAGGTAGAATGCCCTTCGGAACAAAATGCGTTTCTTCCGAGCACTCGTGTGGTAAGCTCACGCAGTGTGGCTCGGCAGGTCCTTTTATAGGTCCGCAGGTAACCAGCGCTGGTAGGTAAGTGAGATTTTGTGTTTCGTTAAACATTGGCCGTATGCACATTGAGCGGGTCTACTGCAGCACTCCAAATCGGGCACATCGAGGACTTGTGATCGTCGTCTTATGCTCTGGCTAGGTATGTTCTATTAAAGCAAGAAAAGCGGCTAGTCATTCATTGCTGCTTAGCGAGAATCCAGCGTAAGCCAAAAAATCGATATGTATCAACAAAGAATGTCTTCATGGCGGGGTTGTCAACCAGGCTGACCAAGTACAGTCCCAGGATTTGCAGTATAACTGCTAGAGTTGCTAGAGTTAGTATAATAGTACAGCTGCAGCAAATTCCGCGAATCTGCTGGGGTAATGGTAATTACGGAGTCTCAAGTGCCCCAGGACGCGAGAGCATGGCAGTCCATTACCAATATCAATGCAGGCGCTACTGACAGTGACAATCACCTGCAAGCTTCCATTGGTTTATGATCTTGCCTCGTCAAACCAACGGCACTGAGTACCTTACGGTAGGACACGAGCGAGAAAGAAGTAGGCAGGCACGTTGCGGCACCTGCACCTCGCTCAGGTGTGCCGCGTGCGTCAACACAATACGGCACTTCAAGCAGGAGTCATCACTGATACAGGTAGTTCCGCTGCCACAGCCAAAAACTTGACTCTGACAAGACTCTTGTTCCTCTCCATCTCCTCTCAATCCTTCAATTGTTCGTCAATCACTGCATCTATCTAACCTGCGCTGGTGGCCAACCTTTCTGATTCACGCAAGTTTTGACCACTCCTCGAGAACATCCATTCAGCTTCGTCATGGAGAAGAAAGAGCGCATCCTCCTGCCCATCAGTGTCACGCCTATCACATACGACATCAGGCTCAATCCTTATTTCGACGGGGAGAAATTCAAAGGCCTTGTCACGATCAGGTAACGCCCTCCAGCCAACCGCGGCGCGCTGGGTGTTTTGCAGCACTGACAGACTTTGTTCACAGCTGCACCGTGATTGGCACCTGCTCATCTCTTGAATTACATTCCAAGTCAATCAAGGTAGGTAAAGCACTCGTCAAGTTCAAGAATAGTTCTTGGGACGTTCTGGATACACTGAGGTAAGTCTAAATCCACAACGCAACCGCGATCGCCATTCATTAACACGCTGCGATGGCAAAGCTACAACGAGGCACGCGAGGCGCTGAAAATCGAACTGCCCCAAGAGATCTCCCCAGGGGGTCCGAACGAACTTGAAATTGTCCTTTCCTACACTGGCAAGTTTCGCGACGATTCGACTGGGCTCTACCAGGCGAGCTATGAGACACACGATGGTGTGAAGCATCGAATTGCGGCCACAGCGCTGGAGCCGACATACGCGAGAGAGGTAAGAGACACTGGACCTTGGGGCATTACTCTGCAACGATGACTGACTTCTCATAGGTCTTCCCCCATTTTCGCGAAGCTCTCACGGAAGCCGAGTTCACCCTTTCCGTCGCGGTAGACAAGTCTTTTGTCACCGTTTCGAATATGCCTGTGGAAACTATTGTGACCTTTCAGCATTCTTCTATGAAGCTTGTAACCTTTCGAAAGAGCGTTTCGATGCCGACATATGTGAGTACTACCCCACAAAAGTGACAAACGCGTGTTCTGACTGTCAAAGCGTCTCTGTCTAGTAGCCGGACCCCTGGCCGAGGTGAAATGCACCAACAGCAGGATCCCCCTGTCTGTCTTTTGCCCTCTCGGCACTGAAGAGCAGGCTACCTTTGCAGTGGACCTCGCGGCCGAAGGCTTTCAGTTCTTCGAAGACTGCTTCGACCTACCATACCCGCTCCCAAAGCTCGATTTGATTGCAGTTCCAGAATTCTCCACGGACACGATGCAGACTTGGGGAGCAATTATCTTCAGCACACCAACCCTTTTGCTCGACCCAGGAGGCTCTACTCTAGATGAGAAGAAGAGTGTCGCAGAGGCAATCCTCCGTGAGATCTCTTACATGTGGTTCGGTAACCTGGTCAGAATGAGATACTGGGATGCCCTGTGGATTGAGGAAGGTTTCGCTACTTTGATGTCGTGGTACGCTGCGGACAAGATGTTTCCAAGCTGGCATTTCTGGCATTTCTACGTCGCCAATACCCTTCAGGAAGCGCTGAGCCAAGACTCCCTTGACAGCAGTCATGCAATCGTCGATGCGGAGCCGCTCTATGACGAGATCTCTTTTCAGAAGGGCTCGTGTATCCTTTGGATGGTTCTAAACAATCTGGGCGACACCAAATTCTTCGACGGCGTGAAGCTGTATCTTAGACGTCACCAGTTCCAGCACACCAGGCCGAATGACCTTTGGAAGGCCTGGGAGGAGGTTACCGGCGAACCTATGGCAGCGAGCATGAGTGTCTGGACCAAGGAGGCCGGTTTCCCACTCGTTCGAGTGTCTGAGCTCCTCGACGAGAGTGGCAATGTCGCAGGTGTTCGACTCTTCCAGCAACGCTTCTTGACCAGTGGTGTGGCAAAGGAAGAAGATGCGGCATCTGATACAATCTACCCACTCAGGATTGCAATCCGGCAAAGACACGGAGTTGAGACAGTTGACATGAACACAAGGGAGCTCATTCTTCCTCCCTCTGCCGGTCTATTCAAAGTCAACGCGGACCATGGGAGCTTCTTTCGCACTTCCTACTCACATGAACTACTCACTCGTCTACTCGAGGAGGCGTCAAAGGGAAATCTCAGCATGCGCGACTGCATCGGATTATCGTGCGACCTGGAAGCTTTGGTTACCGCGGGAGTGAATAGGACCAGCGAACTGCTCGATCTCAACGTCAAATTCGCTAAACTAGACTCATTCTATGTTTGGGAGATGATCGACCTCAACCTCAGATCCATTCAGTCTGTCTACAAGTTTCACGGGCCTGAACTGAATGAGGCTCTTCAGAAACTGACCAGGGACGTTATCGGTCCCAAGGCTGAGGAACTTGGGTGGACCATCTCGAAGGATGATGACGAGAATCTCATCAGGTTCAAGACATCGATGTTCAGTGGTGCGGGGCTTGCAGGATACCCCAGGTAAGATCATTATTCTTCCTGTCTTGTTCACGGCTGACAGTCTCTGTGCAGTATTGTCTCAGCCGCAAAGGAACTCTTTGCAAAACGCATGGCTGGCGACGAAAATGCAATCCCAGGGCCACTGCGGCGGGAGGTCTTTGGAGTCGTCGCAGCCCACGGCGGCCTTGAAGAACTTCAAAGCCTTGTCGATCTCTGGGAGAATTCCTCCGATGAGGACGAACAGTATCTTGCCTTGCAGAGTCTCGGACGGGCACCCGATGCTGAGGTTATGAAATGGGTTCTCAGCCACCTGCTAACCGACACTGTCAAGAACGAAGACGTAGGTTGATATAAATCTACACAGAGAAAGGCGAAGCTAACGGGAGATTAGATGTTCTACCTCACTTGGCTGATTCGCGATACGGCTCATGGCGCGATCGAGCTCTGGGAGTGGACCAAGCAGAACTGGGAGAGGGTTGAGAAGCAGGGTCCGGATGATATCGCGCCTGAGTTCCTTGAACTTGCTCTCGAAGGTCTGCATACTAAGGATCAAATTGAGGACGTGAGAGCATTCTTTGGCGGGCGCGATGAGACGATTGAGATTGGCCAGGGCTTGGAGGACATGGAGAAACGGAGATCAAGGGCTGAACGAGACATCTCCGATGTTCGTTCGTGGTTGGAGAGTCATGGGTATCTGTAAGCTGAATTGGGGCCAAGCAGGTTGTGTAACACGGAGTGGAAGAGTCACACTCACTGTGCCGTGAATTCACCACGATCAAATGCGACTGCATCCTTAGAAGAGTCTGTAGTGAATTTCTCCCATGTTCGAAACAAAGATATGATTAACTCTTTTTTTTTTCTGCCGATCATTGTTATGCAGTAATCGGCAATCTGAAGAATTACCTTGGTGTTTGGGGGACCATTCGAGCGTGGGCGGCCAAGCACTGTTAGGCACTGCAAGCTACCGATAAACGTGCAACGCGTTTATCATAAAGAAATTTTGGAGCAAAGGCTGCCTACGTTTTTATGACATCATTCACCGCCGTGCTGCTCTTTCATTTCCTTCTTCTCCAAAACGTCAACAAAACCTTCTCATCTTCGCACCTTAACACCCAATCGCTTGACCTGATTGATTGAACAGGAAATCCTTCACGATGGCGACCCAGCCTCACTCCGTCCTCTTGCACTTGATGAATTCCGGGGACTTCAGCGACTTCACTCTCGTCTGCAAAGATCGCGAGTTCAAGCTTCACCAGGTGATTGTTTGCCCTCAGTCGCCTGTCATTAGCGCTGCGCTCCATAGCGGCTTTGAGGTACGTGAACAAAACCTCAGCCAGCTCTCGCTGACTCTTTAAACAGGAGACTACATCGAAGGTCATCAACGTCAACGAGTTCGATGTCCCGACCGTTCAGAGCATGGTCACCTTCCTCTACACCGCAGACTACGAACTCGCGCCCGAACCCGAGAAAGCCCCTGCCCAGCACGATCACGACAGGAAGAAGGAGGAGGGCGAGATCGCTAGCGACGATGGCAAAATTTCCGAAGATCCCCGAGCGTCGCAGGAGACTGGGGACAAGAATGTCTACCAGATTGTATCCCACCTTCGCGTCAATGCCATCGCCGACTACTACGGCATCGAGAAGTTGGCGAAGCTTTCGACTACAAAGATCCAGGCCATTCTCCAGGGTCATGTGGACTTTTTCATCATTCCTCAGGTCATCGCCGAGATGGCCACCGCCAACAGAGATGCCGAGATCCGCTCCGTCATCGCGTCGGCTACGGCTCGGTACATCGAGGAGCTCGCCTCGTCGCAAGAACTTCGAACTATCGACCTTGAACACCACCTCACGATTGAGATCCTTGAGGCCTGTGGTGCAAGGGTCCAACAGCTCATGGAAGACTTGAGCGCTGCTCATGTGTTGCAGAACCAATACAAAAACTCGAAGCTCGAGCAACAGAAAGTCCAGAACCGGATTGTGGAAAGGGCCAGAGGACTCTTCAGCGTATTGAATAGCACCCCAAAGTGTCGTAATTGCAAGAAGGAATTTGGATGCTACGTCCAGGAGCAGACCGCCACCGTCCTCGAACGGGGATTGTGTGCCTACGTTCTTCGTTGCGAAAGCTGTGGCTGTCGCCATCAGTGATGTGATTTTCAAGCGGCCCTTATCTTCTATCGCAAAGGATATAAGATGGTTAACATGATGAAGCAGCTCATCCACACGTCCGGCTATCCCCATGTTCTTGGAAACAATGAAGGTGTTCTAGGGAGGGGATGATGAAGTGCAGGGATTCGTATTCGATGTCGTGGTATGGATTGCAGTGTGCAGGCCTGTAGTTAGGTGAAGACCAAAACCCTTTCTGGTCGACAGATTCTTCTTTGCGCCGTAAAGCAAATGTTTACTACTGATGTCTCGTCTACTAATTCACATGCTCAATGCGCCATGGAATTTGAGTGTTGCCAGTACCATACGAATGCTGCCATGATTTTCTGATGTAAGCACAGCCCCAGCGACTTGAAAACGAGGTGTTCTGATCTCAACAGACCATGCCATGGTAGTATTCATAGCGTTGGGGCTATTCACTTATTTCTTATATGTTGGTCGGTTAGTCTGATCCTTGTAAGTTGGACTTACCTGTAACGAATTGCAGATGTGATGAAGTTGAGTTCTACTGGGCAGATGAATGTCTCGATATTTTTTACATATGGCAGCATATTGTATAAAGGCTAATGATGGCAAGACACTCGATTTGGCTCTCCGTACGAAATGAAAAAGATGCCCCACCCGATGGTCTCCGTGAAAACATGCCCTTACTGTAATTTGGCTGTCAGCTACCCAATTTAAGGTAGACATACCCAGATCCTTTGAGCGAATTTACTGTAGAACTGGCAAAGGCTTTATCAGTCTCTCCACAGCTCTCGCACTCAACGCCCCAGGATCCGTCAATGCTTCTTTCAGTTCTCCCCTCCCTCTCAATTTTTGGAACAGAACACTTGGCAAGCATGTTGCTGTATCCAGACGCACGAGATAATGAAAGAACACCGCGATTGCATTCCCAGCCACTTTTTCAATTCAACTGAACAGTGGGCCGAGTCTCCTAAACGCGGCCAGGCCAACGCAGCTGTAAGGAGCGGCGTGTCTAAAAGATCTGCTGCCGTAAGAAACAGGCGATAGCGGTCCATGAGGCGTGGTTTGATAAGTACTTTTGCAGATCTTGAAGACTATCAAAACGGAAAGAGAAGGCCCTGAGAGCTCTCCACTTGAATAGTGACCGTGGGCCGCTGGGATCGTCCATCAGCAATATAAGTGTCTTGGCAGCGTGTAGCTGAACAGGGCCATTCTCCTGTTCGTAGGCGCAATAGTTCTCAAGTAGATGGTATAAAAAGCGCAGCAGAACGACAGACTTCCGTTTGGGTTGCGATAGGATGCCGCTGTATTTTGAGTTGGACAATGCTGCGTTAGTGACGATGAAACCATCAAGAGGATCGCTCAGTATGAGATAAAATTTGTCGTGTACGAGGCAATCCCGCTAGTTTCGTAAGATAACTTCGTTCATAAAACCGACTCCAAGCTGACAGACATGAGGAAAGTTCTCGGATGTGAGGACCACTTCGGACTGGATCATGGTCGCCTGCCAGTTCAAAGCATTGTGAAGATCGGAAGCTTCTGGGGACTCTGATAGAAGGCGCTCGATCTTGGTAAGATAATACTGAGAAATACCTGGGCAAATATGATCGAGAAAAACCTCTACCAGTAGCGATATTTATCGTTTGTCGCCAGGCATCTCGGTTCTTGCTGTAAGACACGGGAGGCAGAGCAGCCACGATAGTCTCTTTGAGCGCTGTCCTCCTAGTCCCTCTCATGGCCACGGCACACGTATCGCATACAATTATATCAGATATAATGTCCGCCTCTGGATAGTTTCCCATAGTCAATGGGTAGGCAAGCTGCGACGTGCTGTTGATAGATGGAAATTTCTTTGTCACCATCGACTGGTCAGGAGCTCTTAGGAGAAATGCCATAACAGCTCTTGCTCTACCACGCTCAGGAAAGTCTAAGACATGCTGATCCCTTACCTGGGTTGGCTTCAAGAACCCCGCAACGGCAAGGTTGGGGTTGTTGTCTTCCCTGAGCTTGTTTGCCTCCCCTAAGTATCCTTTATGACTTGGGAGCCTTTGTGACCAAGAGACTCGCTCATACTGTCTTGTTCGATCTTGGTATTGACCCTTTCCAGCCACTCGGTCAGCTGATCAGACTCTCCCCTGAGCTTAGAAGTCAGGGCGATGGTCTTGATATTATCCTCATTGAGCATGATCTGGCGCATCAAGTCTTCATCGATTGTCTCGCCAGATACAAGATTGTTGATGTTGACAGGCGTGTTTCCGTGAAGAATAAGCTCATTCCTTTCAACTTTCTGCGCTGCGGGAACAGAAACTCGCGTGAGATTTTCGTAGCAAACAAAAAGCAGGTCGGACCAATTGGGATCATAGTCTACAGTGAGTCTTAGGTGAAATTGACGTAGTACAGTGAAGGTCGATACGCGAAGGTTGACATCCTTCGTAAATACATTCCCGAGGCTGATCCACAGGACCCTCAAGCACAAACGCTTCGAGTGGAGATGGCCAAGAAGGCAACGATGCTAAAAATTCAGATTGGGATAGCCCTCTTCGTAATGGCTCTCAACATAGGCACCACTATATGGGCTGTCATCATTTACCCTCCAAACCGCCAGGGTATTGGAAGCATTGCTTTTGGGAGTTGTCACAACCTGAGCCTGGTTAACACTCTGTTACACGGCCTCATCAACGTACTATCAAGTCTGATCCTAGGGGCTGGAAGCTATTGTATGCAATTGCTTGTTGGGCCTTCTCGGCGTGAGATAAACCAGGCGCATGCAAATGGTAGATCCCTGGAGATTGGTGTTGCCAGTTTCAAGAATCTGCGTCACATTGCAGGTAAAAGATCAATTATCTGGGCATTCTTGGGTATCACATCAACGCTACTACACTTCTTGTAAGTTACGTCGATTCATCCTGTTTCAAAGTATTAACAGTTTTTACAGCTGGAATTCAACCGTTTTCAACCCCACTGTATGCAATGCAGACAAACGCAAGCAATATGAATCGTTCAGAGCCAGAGGAGTGCTTAGAACAGTTCATCCATCCGTGGAAATCTACCCGAAGTCTCGTAGTAGTTGCAAAGAACGTTTCGAGCCAGCAAAATAATGGATCCTCACTCATCGATGGTTGGATGAGCGGCTGGGACATATGGACTGTTTCTCACGGATGGATATGCGCTGCGTATCAAGGCCCTTATCGAGGTGCTAGAAGCTGCACCGAGGATTGGGCCAGCACATTTGCCGATGAATGGATAGTACCTGGCGCGCCGTCAGGTAATGCTAGCTCTGAACGACAGAATGTCACTGTCGACTATTCCCTGGTAGGAGACACTGTCGACATTGAAGACAGATGTGGGCTTCATTTCAGTGTACACATCATGGCCATTGTATGTGTCGGCACTACACTAGAAGTCCTCCTAATTTACTTGACCTGGTTAAGCCACATCAGAGCCATCAAAGCCGATATCACGGGGCAGCACCAGAGGACTATGGTCACAGTAGGCGATGCCGTTTCTGACTTTATGGAACATCCCGATGACGTCACTGATGAGCACGACGATCTCAACAATGTTTCAGAGACTCTGAGAAAGATGCCATACGAGCTCCGCGTTGGGCTCTGGCGATATGATCGCGTGTCCTGGTTCAAGGCTGTGAGCAACCTAACCTGGGCCGTCTCCCTCAGCCTGTAAGTTGCTCCTTACTGTAAAACAAACACCCACCCTAACATGATTACCAGGCTCGTCATTGGAGTAATAATGCCAAGTTATTCACTCATACCCTTCGTGAATTGGCTGAAGAAAGTTCAAGTCCCCGTAAGCCCTTCGCGTATCTGGAGCCAAGGCTTCAAGCCATCTGTGGAGACGGTTGTATATAACAGTTGGGGCAAGAATAACAGGACTCTCAACGATTTTATGACCAACATCCTTATTGCTAACTCTTTCCAAGTTGGCTTGAGTTTTCTCTATCTTATCTACAACAACATTTTGACAAGGCAGCTTCTTGCTGACGAAGGGGTTCGCCTCGTTCAGTCAGATGGAAAGAAGCCATTGAGAGTCTCCTCTCCAGTCGGGTTACAGCGGTCCTCTTATTTCCTTTCTCTACCGTTCAAGTATTCTATCCCGCTCATGATCTGTTCAACCTGGCTTCATTGGCTTGTATCCCAAAGCATATTTCTGGTACAAACCAGCGCTTTTGATCCTGGCCCAAATGGTGGCCATAATCCTGCATTTGATGTTTCCGCTCGGGGTTATTCCATCTTGGGCACGATATTCGCAATCTCAACCGGCCTTATCCTGGTCTTGGCACTTCTTATAAACGCTGGTGTACGGAAATACCATATAACTTGGAGACGAAAGTCAAGCACGCCAGGATCTATATTCGTTTCTAGAACTGAGCTCCTGCCACTTTAAGCTGCGTTGGTGCTGAGGTTGGGCTGAGGGGCCTAGATTTCGGGCTGCGGCGGGTCCC
>JABSTL010000061.1:0-57049 GCA_013759095.1 Fusarium sp. NRRL 29148
GCATATTTGAAGTCGACAAGAAGTAGTAGGCAAATTCATATTCGAGCGGTCCGCAAAGTACCCGTGCTTGAGTAGGATGCTGCCGATTGAGATACTGGACAACGAGTTGCTGTCAATGCTCCTGAACGAGTCATGAGATACATTATTCCGGCTACATCTATCCTACTGTGCGAATGAGACCTTACTCTTTGTAGTTCTCTTCTATTGTCGGAAGGGATCATGAAGAGGAGATGGGTGTTGTGGCTCCTTCAGCTGAAATCTAAGAAGACGGAAATTGTTTACAATGGCCAGGAAATACCAGCAGCATCGGTACTTCTTTTAACTCCATATATTAATTCTCAGAGTGTTTACTGAGAATAATATATGCGGTTAATTGCCAATGTGTATAGTTTATTCACATCTGGTTCAAGGTACGCTCTGGTTCAAAGAGCATGTATGAGTACTTCAGGAGCTTATTCCTTGGGTATTCTTAATATGTATAAGTCGAGCGGTCTATAATTGACATCCTTATATTGGGTCGGTATGGTTTTGTGGTTTGTATGGTATATAGTTCCGGAGACACTCTCACAAGATGTTGTCTACTACTTGACATTTGCATATCTGAAGCATTGTGACTCGAAATCTACTACCAACCTAGACCTCAATGGAGAGCATTTAGACAGCATGCTTTTGGAGGTTGTTTAGCTGTCCTGGATAGGTCACTATCCCTTAACTACAGCCTGATAGTATAAGTAAATGCCATTTGCTAAATCTCATAAGCAGGTTATACTGTTTGCACCCTGAATGGGCAAAGACTGATAGGTTGGGATATTAAATCTGAAGTCACGAAGACTTCCTGCCATTTGAAGGAATTGTTTAACCTGGAATGAACAAATAAACAAGGAGCAGTTTGATAAATACATCAATGTATTCAACTCGACCAGTGGCCCACCCACTGCAAGTCAACAACCTGCATGTGTAGATATAGAAAAGAAGAACGAAAACTGCAAAAAGGGAATCTCAGAGATGTTCAAGGCGTCTGAAAATCAAAAATTCGAATTGGAAGGCATTGGGACTGCTCCCGCCAGGGCTTGAACCTGAGACCTTCGCATTACCGGATACTCGGAATGAAGTATTAGTACGACGCTCTAACCAACTGAGCTACGGAAGCCGTCCAATTCGATGACTGCGGGATTCGTAACTGAGTATATGTTCCTGAGATACAGAGACGGATTCAGTGAGGACGTAACTGTCACCCAAAGCTGGGCCCAAAGTTTGATGCATTATGCCATAAGAAGATTTTGAATAAGATAGACCAATGGACTCTCCAATAGCTCATTTCCTCGATGTCAAGTTCAGGAGAACAATCTAGACGAATCCAACTCAACTCTACATACCCAGTCATGAACCCTGCCTGGCACGCAAACTTGCGTGGTCTGTGCAGCAGTATGTCACATGTGACGGACAGCCATGGAACCATGGAAGTACGGCGGATGCTCAGCATTGATGCCCCAGCGACTCCAAAGGCTTTGACTAGGAACTGACAGCTGAGGATGGCAGCTTATGGTGTTCAAGTTCGACGCCTCGTTGGGCTCTCAGTGCGACTTTGGACGTTTGGTGCGATGTTTCTCAAGGATCTTCAGTAATTCTTTGAGACCCCAGTCCCAGTCCATGACGGGACCACTCGTTTTGAGATTCAATGCCCAACTGAGCGGAACAACGACTTGGACCTCCATCGCCGATCACAAGGGCAATGATTTGCATGCAACTCTATGTGACATAGATAGACTCGCATCTTTCGCAAAGCTCAGCGCAATTGTTATCTCTCTGGCCAGAATTAATACACAGCTGTACCTTCTTTGTCGACCTCGCCGAATTGCATCTCGCGCCTACACGTTATTCGCTGATATGGACTCGTGGCGCCGCAGGGGGGGCAGTCTGAGAGCCCTGTTCTGGCTCCCATCTCGCAATGCACTGGGGCCAAGGACCAGAAGATGCCGGGGTGAGCTGCTGCACTATTGCGTCAGTAGATCTCCACACCACAGCCAGCTTTGGATGTCAAACAAACGAGCTTTTGTTCTCGTCAAAGAAAGGGCAGAGCAAACACGGATCGATAGATACAAAATTAGGCCCGACGAATGCCCAGAATCGTACAAGGCAACGGCGATGAACTCTATAACGGGAAAACGGGACTATCGTTGATGGGGCCTTGGGCAGAGACAATTTCTGGGTAGAGTTTGTCAGGCTGGTAGGTCTCATGTCCTTTTCCTGGCTGCGCTTGACCCTCCATCTGAATGCTTCGCGTGGGAGGAGGGCCCGTCTCATTGGGCCGCCATGGTAGACTCATCGTGTTTGGGGTCGTAAGGCAGGCAGACTGACTTGCTTCCGGGACTTGATGGATCATTGGACGGAGATAGGTGCTGTCAGTCAGTCTGGGTATTGTGGTCATTCGTTGACGTCCACACCAGGCAAGATTCCTCTGAAGTTGTCGAGTTTACGGTCAACGTTTGGATAGAGGTTCGATCAGACTTGTTACATACTATTCGACGAAAGTGCAGCAGGCGAAAAGATCATCGTTTATGTTAGTTCCCCCGTTGCGGACCGCTGCCACCATCATCAATCTTGTACCTAACCTTGGAGCAGAATTCCCCGCTTTGCCCCTACAAACAGCTTTCCCCATCTTGACATTGGATTGCTCAAGCAGCCCAGCCCAGCATCAGCACTGCCCATGCCCAGCCCCTCCATTAACTAGAGTAAGGTCAAGGTCACGGCTGACACCCTATCGCTGGCGGGGGTTCCCTCTCATTATTGCTGTCGGATGACGACGTTCTGCTTTGCTTCCATGCTCCGTCCTTGCTCGTCTGGGGCCTGATTCTTGCGGCGCTTTGCTTGCACGCCATTAAACCCACCTGACACTCATAAACTCTTTTTTTCCTTTCTCTTCCATTTCTCTTGGCTACTGCTTTTCTCCTCCTCTCTTATCACCTCAAAAATATCGCATCGCATTCTTTTGGGTTTGTAGTTTGCAGCTTTGCTTCTCGCCTGGCTCGTAACAAGACCTCACCAAGTCTGAGGCTCGTCGCTGGAACCCCACCTTGTTTAAAGTGTGACGACATAACCTTTTTCAACTCTTCGTCGCAACCCAAGAGCCTGTTGAATTGAGTTGGCGCCCTCGAAAGTGCACCAAAATCAGCATCGGTATATACACATTCACAGAAAACAGCACTTCATTACACCAAAATGTCCCGTGTAAGGGCTACTGAGTTCGAGGAGAGGGACTACTACCCTGCTCCTCGACGTTCAGCTCCGGAGGGGCTTGATGAAGTCGACTATCGTCGTCGCACCGTTACCATCAGCCCTCCCCCGCGAGAGGAATCTCGCACACCCGCCTTTTTGCGAGAAGATGTTCGCCGAACAGAAGCTGGTCCCATGGTCTTGCGCCAGCGTCAAGTAGAGACCATCGACCGACACCGACCCAGAAGTCCCAGCCCAGTTCGCGTTCGAGAGGAACGCATCATTCGAAGACCCCGCAGCATTTCGCCCAGCAGCCATCACTCGCACGACCATGAGCATGAGCGATCTCGAACCAGAGTTTACGAGCGAGAGCGAGTCAGAGAACCCTCTCAACCACCTCCCAGGCGAGCTCCTTCGCCCGCCCGTGTTGTCAGATATGTTGAGCGACCAAAGTCGCCTTCTCCTCCGCCCGCCCCTCCAGTTGAGGAGCGAGAGCGCATTCGCACTCGCATCATTGAGCGTGAGAGGGCTCCTTCGCCCCCTCCGGTTCCCAAGCCTTCTCCCCCGCCTCCTCCGCCTCAGACTATCCGCGGACCAACAATCGAGCGAGAGGTTATCACCCACTACCGGGATATTGACCATGGTAAGCAAACCGAAGTTCTAACCAAACGATGCAAAATGCTAACGGTTGCAGGCATGATCAAAGCTAGACCTCCTACTCCTCCTCCCCAGCCAAAGCCTCAGCCTCGTGCTCCTTCTCGAGTCCGAGAGCGTGAGACAGATATCGACATCTCTTTGTCAAAGAACAGAACCGAAGTAGATGTCACTCGCACATCGCGCACTCGTTCTCAAAGCCAAGAACGACGATCCGACTACCGCGACGACGAACTTGTAGTTCGACGCGAGTCCGAAACAACCCGGCGTCGAGCCCATTCAGCTGCTCCTCTGCCGACACCCAGTGCTGTGGACGAGGAAGGCGACTATCTCACCAGCAAGATCGACTCTCGTGGCCGAATGGGCGAAGCCTGGGGCGGTGCTACCAAGGATTGGACCCTCGTTGATGTTCCTCCAGGCACTGAGCGCATTCGCATGGATGGAGTTGGCGGTGGAAGTACCGAGACAAACTGGACGAGGTACAGTGGTTCTAGGAAGAGCAAATTCATTCCTGAGAGGGATGGCGCCCCTTCACCTGCCCCTGCGCCCATGCCAAAGCCGATCCTGAAGGACCCGTCACCCCCAGATACTCGTGACCGTGTTAATGTTTCCATTTACGATCGCGAGAGGGAAATTGATATTGAAAGAACACGAGAATCACGTTCTCGACCCGCACCTCCACCTCCAAAGGATATGTGGACTGAGATCACCAAGGATCTCGTTATCCGTGAGGCTATTGAGAGCTCTGGGTATGAATACGAGGAGACCAAGGAGTTCTACTACATCATGGATTATCTTAAATACGTAAGGTGTCCCCCAAAAACGACAAGAACCGAATTCTAACATTTGCAGGATGACGTTCTCCGCCTAGTTGACATCTCCGATGAGATCCGACGATCTCGAAAGCAGCGCGCGAGAGAATTGGAGTATGAAAGAGAATACCAATTCGACTATGAACGCGATAGTCACCGGCACAGCCACCCTCGCTGGGACGAGGTAACGGAACGCGAGACGTTTTATGACACTCGCCCACCCCGAGGCTACCTGCGTTAAGTCTACTTTTTTTACTGGCGTTCTCATTCATGGTCACCTTTTGAAGGGCAGCTGAGGTTTTCTTTTTGGGTAATGGATACCTTTTTTTCCAAAGCAACTACAGACATCCACTGGTGTCGTGAATGATGTTTCATATTGGGCAACTATTGGTTGTACGAATTTACGAAATCAATCATATACAGCGGATGAAACGATATGAGTTAGTATAGGATTGAATGGATGTATGTAGATGCTTGGTTGATACGCATAATTACGACTTATGACAAGAAATAAATAACGACAAGTCTTTTAAATAAGCATATTCGTATTTTACCGTGAGGACGCTCCTCTGGATGCAGAAGAGCAAGAAGAAGTCTCGTGATTGAGGGGCTACCCTGTTTGGAGGGGTGACCTCATTGTCTTCGGACTTCCCGTCCTGTGTATACCCCTCCATCGAGGGGCATTCTACAAGACCCACGTCTAACCAATATGGATCGCAGACTTGACAAAGAAAATACCTGGGTAAGAATGATAAGTTCCAACTGCTTTACTCGTGAGAGTTTGACCCTACTTAGTAGTGCCCGGAGGTACTTCATCGCGAGCCAAGTTATACAGGATTTGGTTTTTTCTGGCATGCATTAGTAGATTCCGGGTGGTGATCCAGTCAGCGGTGTTCCAATACTAACTCACCTTTGACCCCTGGACACACGAGATGTCATTGCCCTGCTATCCCAGCCAAATCGTATATCTGATGCGACCTTGAATTCCTTGATTCGACCCTGTCTAGCCTGTAAGACTTGCATTATAGAGCCCTGCAAGTAGGCTTTCAAACGGCTGCCAGACTGGGAAGTCTGGCCCTTGTTTAGTAGATGGCTAGAGCCCAGGTAGGAGAAACACTGAATAGAGACTTGTTGTCCTTATTGTGTCGATTTTCTGCATTACCCCCCAGCGTTTAAGCATAAACAAGTATCATTATACAAAGCTTACGACTCAAATTGAGAGCATGTGGCCTAACAATGAACATACTTTGTATGACAACAAAGAAAATACTGCAGTGTATTTACTTGAGCTAGGGCCGGACTCTTAGGCAATCATACCTATTACCTACCGAACTACAAAGGATGTTCATCTAAAAACCACTTGCATGTCTTATAGTAATGCAGTTTGGATACAAAATCATGCTCCACTGGCAATGTGACATTTCTCCAGAGCACAAA
Source organism: Fusarium sp. NRRL 29148 (assembly GCA_013759095.1). Lineage (NCBI taxonomy): Eukaryota > Fungi > Ascomycota > Sordariomycetes > Hypocreales > Nectriaceae > Fusarium > Fusarium sp. NRRL 29148. The sequence goes on from JABSTL010000061.1 coordinate 6,117, forward strand.
GCAGAGGCTGAAAGCCTGACTAGTCTCTTCAACAGCAGGGAGAGGAGAGACCAAAGAATACTAAACAAGACAGCTTGAGACCTCATCAGTTCACTCAGTTTTGAACAGTCTATCAGTTGTGCAGTAATGAGCCCGTTGCCCAACGTGCCCACTTCAACCCGCGATCTAGGTACCTAAGGTAGTTGTTTAATTCACAAGTAGCTGCCCGTGGACCTTGTGTTCCCCGATGCTGTGAAGGGCACAAATGTTTCCAGATAGGGAGACTGTGAGGTTTATTACGGGGTTATAATAACAATAATTGAAATCAGTGTACCGTACTGTAAGAACAAGCCAACAGGCAGGGTACGAAAAATAAAGTAACAGGCAAGAAGACTGGGCTATCATAGAACAGCTAGTTAGAATAAGCAGATATTGTCAGTGTTCTCATGTACACACAAGTAATGGCGTACTAAAGTAGCGGGAGCAGGGGCCAAGCAACAAAATTTCCCCAGACTGGACCCCTGGAAACACATGGAAGATCCAAATCCCAAGACGAAGCGAATATCAAACATGAGCCCTGAATCTGACAAGTCAGCTTCATTTGATAGCAGCCCAAACTGCATCCGCCGTGGAACTGGGTAATAAATGAGTTACCCAGCGTGGCAAGGCTGGCGGCGTTGGTTGCCGTGGAAGAGTGGAACTATTTACTTGGAAAAGAAATCAACACAAACAGAAGAAAAGAAAAACTAAAGAAAGGAAAGGGGCTTTGATCAGATTATGTGGGAGCTAAGTGAAGCGATAATTTCAAATATAAAATGAATATCTCTAGCAGGAACTATTCGAAGGGATGGGTTTGTGCTATGTTATGCCTAACTTTAAACTCCACCAAAAGGTAGCCTGGGCACTGTTGTCCCTGGATGTCATTTGTTTTGGCTGCCTGGGCTCAAGTACCATAAGGGTCAAACTTCACATGGAAGCCCTGGAGGGAGTTACCTTGCTTGCTCTTAATTAGTACTGTGTCAAAGCCTGGTGTGAATTTCTTCACCGCGGGGCACTGTATAAAGCCAGTACAGTGCGACTATTGACCTATCGAGGGATTAAGCGAAGTTTTCCCCGCCTCCCAATGTAAGTAATGAAAGCAGGTTTGAATTATGCGTTCATAGTGGAGGTTCTATGCATTGGAACTAACAACAGTCCAGGTGAACCTGAATCAAGACAAGCGACAGCGTGCATAAGCAGCTCAGGTCACGGGACCTCAAAGGCAGCCCAGAGTCTCACGTATCGTCTCATAATAAACAAAACAAAACGAAACCTGCTGCAGATATATTCGCACCAGCCAAGAAAGTATGATAGCGTTTGTCGCAAGGTCCCGCAGCAAAGAAGGGCATGGCCGTTGGTGTGGAGGGGCCCGATATGCATGCGTAGTAGGGAAAGGTATTGAATGTCAGTACGCTGTGTGTGACGCATCAGCAGGTAGACTACAGGTGATGAATCACAACATCCTCAGTCCTGTTCGTCAATGTGAGTATCACTCTGATCGATAGCTGCAGCCTGTCAGTTAAATATATGCCTGCCTCATTGCATTCCCCCAAGCATCAAATCAGGCACCAAACATTGCTGCTTGTTGGTGAAAAATAACCACCTTTCACAGATCACCTCTGCACAGTGTTATACAGTGTGGATGTAAGTGGCGGTAGCGACTTCGAAGGCAGGAGCTGCCTGCCGATTGTCATCATCAAACCTTCGATCCAAGAGGTTAAATTTTTCTTCCCTGTAACATCAAGCCGCAGAATATCAACACTTCTTCTGTCTAAAGTCAGGACTTTCTCTTTCTTCACCACCGCTTTGCTAGCAACCAAGCATCTCAAAGCCCATCAAATCAAACAAGGCCCCATTCCATCGGTTTTTGGCCCGCCAAGCTCGTTCGACCCTCATACCCGTTCTTTTCCTCTCCTGGCCTGAGACCCCCGTCGTGGGAAAAACCCCCGCCTCTCCGCCTCATCCAGAAACAGTTCTCTCTTCCATCTGCCAAACTTATCGACACGTGCGCCTAACCAAAGGCTCTATTTTTTCCTTCTTCTTCTTCATTCTCACACATTTACGCCTTTCTGCGCCTCACTCATTATTGATACTTCCCGAAACCGCATGACGAGACGTTCTTAAATCGCAAAAATGTCGAGCTCAGAGATAAACCAAGTGCTCGCAAATTCGCTTTCGCCTGGTCAGTATCCCACGCCCTCCCCGCCGATTGAAACTTCAGCAGTTATCTGCAAGTGAAGCGAACCACTGCTAACTTTTGCCAGATGCGAACCTGCGAAATGCTGCCGAGCAGCAACTTACCCAAGCCGCTGAGAGCAACTTTGTATGGCACCCCTGATCCTCCCTCCGCTTGAATGACGACTGACGATTCACTAGCCCCTATACCTCGCAACCCTCGTACAAGAGTTAGCAAACGACTCTGCCGATGGCTCCATCAGAGCTGCTGCCGGTATCGCCCTCAAGAACGCCTTCACAACCCGAGACTTTGCTCGTCATCAGGAATTGCAAGCGAAATGGCTCCAGCAAACAGACGACGAGACCAAGAACAGGGTCAAGGAGCTCACCCTCCAGACTCTTAACTCTTCCAACACCCAGGCTGGTACTGCCGCCGCCCAGGTTATTTCTTCTATTGCCGCTATCGAGTTGCCCCGTGGCCAGTGGAACGATCTGCTACCTTTCCTTGTCAAGAATGTGAGCGAGGGTGCCGACCACCAGAAGCAATCTTCTTTGACCACCATTGGCTACATCTGCGAGAGCCAAGATGCTGAACTGCGCGGGGCTTTGGTAACACACTCAAATGCTATTCTGACTGCTGTTGTGCAAGGAGCCCGAAAGGAGGAAACAAACATCGAGGTTCGCCTCGCTGCCATCACCGCCCTTGGTGACTCGCTCGAATTTGTCGGCAACAACTTTAAACACGAGGGAGAGCGAAACTACATCATGCAGGTCGTCTGCGAGGCCACACAAGCCGACGACTCAAGGATACAACAGGGCGCCTTTGGCTGCCTTAACCGAATCATGGCCCTTTACTACGAGAACATGCGATTCTATATGGAGAAGGCCTTATTTGGTCTTACCATTCTTGGCATGAAGTCCGATGACGAGGATGTCGCGAAGCTGGCTGTTGAGTTCTGGAGTACTGTTTGCGAAGAGGAGATCTCCATCGAGGATGACAACGCCCAAGTAGAGAGCTCTGACCAAATGCGCCCTTTCTACAACTTTGCCCGCGTTGCTGCTAATGAAGTCGTACCGGTTCTCCTACTTCTCCTCACCAAGCAGGATGAGGACGCCACCGACGATGAGTACAACCTGTCCCGAGCTGCTTACCAGTGTCTGCAGCTGTACGCACAGGCCGTTGGTGCTACGATCATCACACCCGTTCTTCAGTTTGTTGAGGGTAACCTACGTCACGAGGACTGGCATAACCGAGATGCTGCCGTATCTGCTTTTGGAGCTATCATGGAGGGTCCTGACGAGAAGGTCCTGGATCCTATCGTCAAGCAGGCCCTGCCTATCCTTATTACGATGATGGATGATCAATCCTTGCATGTCAAGGATTCAACTGCATATGCCCTGGGCAGAATCACCGAGGCATGCTCCGAGGCCATTGATCCTCAGACACAACTGCCCACCTTGATCGAGTCGCTCTTCAAGGGTCTTCTCAGCAGCGCCAAGATGGCACCCTCATGCTGTTGGGCCCTTATGAACTTGGCTGAGCGTTTTGCCGGTGATCCCGGCGCTTCTTCTAACGCTATCACCCCCCACTTTAACAATGCCGTCAGTTCTCTGCTGGACGTTACTGCTCGCACAGAAACCGAAACCTCAGTGCGAACCGCTGCTTATGAGGTTCTCAATGTTTTTGTGCAGAACGCTGCTTCCGAAAGCTTGCAGCCAGTTGCCTCTCTCTCTGATGTAATCATCAAGAGACTCGAAGAGACTGTTCCTCTCCAGAACCAGGTCGTTAGTGTCGAGGACAAGATCACTCTTGAGGAGATGCAGAACAGCTTGTGCACTGTCCTCCAGGCTATCATCTCTCGCCTTGACAAGGAGATCATTCCTCAGGGTGATCGTATCATGCAAATCCTTCTTCAGATCCTCAACAGCGTCGGTGGAAAGTCTAGCGTTCCTGATGCCGTTTTCGCTACCATCAGCGCTCTTTCCACTGCTATGGAGGAGGATTTCGTCAAGTACATGGATGCCTTCGCCCCATTCCTGTACAACGCTCTCGGAAACCAGGACGAGCCCAGTCTCTGCTCCATGGCTATTGGTCTGGTCAGCGACATTACTCGATCTCTGGGCGAGCGCAGCCAGCCTTACTGCGATAACTTCATGAACTACCTCCTCAACAACCTCAGGGTATGTATCCCCTTCTTTGTGTGTCTTGACATATCTGACCAACCGCAGAGTACCACTCTGGCCAACCAATTCAAGCCTGCTATCCTGCAGTGCTTCGGCGACATTGCTGGTGCCATCGGTGGCCACTTCGAGACATATTTGTCCGTAGTTGCCCAGGTTCTCGAGCAAGCTACAACTGTTACCGCTTCTCCCGAGGGCCCCTACGAGATGTACGACTACGTCGTCTCCCTTCGTGAGGGTATTATGGATGCCTGGGGCGGAATTATTGGCGCCATGAAGGTCAGCGAGAAGAGTATGTCGTCCTGTCCGTCTGGTATGCAGTCGTTACTCACACGTCATAGCACAAGCTCTCCAGCAATACGTCCCTCTCATCTTCAACGCCCTCAGCATCATCGCTAGTGATATGAACCGAAGCGAATCCTTGATGCGGGCTTCTATGGGCGTTATTGGGTAAGTTATTCTGGCCCAATAATTTGCATGAAGTATGCTAACTCGGACAGTGACCTTGCTGATGCCTTCCCCGATGGCCAACTGGTTGAGGCTTTCCGCCAGGACTGGCTCACTGTTATGATCAAGGAGACCAAGACCAACCGGGAATTCCAGCCTCGAACCATCGAGACCGCCCGTTGGGCCCGCGAGCAGGTTAAACGCCAACTGGGTGGCTCTCAGACCGTTATGGCCAACTGACCTAGCACTGAGGCTCTCATCTCAAATCCAAGGCGAGCGATCGCCGCCACAAATAAATGCTCCCTTTCCCCTCCCCAGTCATAGCACGATCCCCACGACCCTTGCATGTATATAGACCCCATACGACACTACAGTAATTCAAATACCCCTTTATGACGCTTCACTTGGCATTTTCATCGCTACATGATGTATTCATTCCCCTATCACTACACTACACTACACTACACAGTCCATTTTGTTTTATTTATTCAGATGCAATGATGGAATAGAGAAGTCATGTATGCCCTGCGAGGATAAAAAGCGGCGGCGGCCCAAAATTCATGTAGAGGATAGGGAGTCAAGGCGGCCGGTTTATTACTCTTTTTTGTTCTGCTTTTGCAACCCTGGTTGTCGCGGCCCACGGAGTCTGTCTTGGATTCCCTTTCAAGTGTTAGGGAAGGCTTAGGACGGCGTACTCGGACAAACCACCTTTGTGGAACATGGTGGGTTTCTTGAGGAGTGGTTTGAAAATTCGGAGTGTGTAGGGGACCCTTAGAGTGAGCGAAGACACGTTGAAATGAAACCTTCGGACTAGAGTATCAAGTGAGCTCGTCTGGAGCTGTCGATAGTCAAAAAATCGTTGGCTCTCACACAATGAACCCACGTACACTTGCAAGACTATGTGAACTGCCATCTCTGTTGATGAATCCAAGCCAGATGTAGTAATTACCACAAATGAAATGAAGGCTCGGCATCTGAATCTGTTTGTCAGGTGTGGATTCAAACTATGGTGAAATTCACACTTCATATATCGGATCCCACGATAGGTCTTGGTTATTATTAAAAAAAAAACGACAAGCTTACGCCCCTTCTGGCTTACAAAGATGAGGTGAGTCCCATTTAAATGTGAAAAATAATCCCCATGATTTTCAATTTTCTCTAAATTCGAAGTGTTATTAAGGAACAAGACCCTATATGGAATCAACATGTCCGTCAAAATTGTGTAATTCTGCTGCCTCGTGTGTCCAAGATGATGGAATGGAAGACGATCACTTTATTCCAAGCATTGGATCCCAAACAGCGCCAAGAGGAATCACTTTAGCCTCCGAAAAAAGTTATTTGTTGGGATCCATTCCTGAGATCCGTACGAATAATAGTTCAACTCGTCCAAGAAGCCGTCCAGAGGAGGATTTAGTGGCCCACTGGTGATAGCCATAGCGGTTGGGATGCTGGTTGCTGACGGAGCGTTGCCCTGCGATGCCATCGGATAAGCTTGTATAGCTTTGGGTTCAAAGCCCCCTAGGGCCATGTTAAAGTTGGCAATATTATCAGGACTCATGTAAAGTTGAGGCTGAAGCTGAGGTGGAACAAAAGCCTGTTGATGTGGTATTACCGATAGCGGTGGCTGATGAGGATGGGAATGATACTGTAGCTGTTGTTGAGTTTGAGGTTGAGAAAAATGAGAGGGCATGATACGAGTCGTAGATATGGGCACAGAGATGTCGTTTGGGAATGGAGATTGCGGAGCAATGAAACTTGAAGCAAGAGGCCAGACCTCTTTGCATTCCATCAGAATATCCAAACTGCGTAGAAACATCTTTTCCCCGTCATACATGATGTTCAACACTGGATAAAACGAAGAGAATCAATACCTAGGGTAAATCGTTTTGAATCATGATAACTTACAGTTCGGATAGCGCCAAAGATATATGGAAAAAAGGCCGCAGGTGTAGACACAAAAGGCGGCCATTTGTGCACCGACACTTTCATCTGAAGAGCGTCCCGTAAACTGGGCGACGATTTGTTCGTAAAGTCTATGAACGTTGTTGAAAAGATCGCAGGCTATCTAGTTAAAGACCAACTGCCTCTGGTGATATTCGCATGATGAAGTCAGAATACTATAGCATATTAGACCTGGCATTATGTATTCAGTATTTAAACTTACTGCTCCAAGTATGGGCGACGGAGAACGATGTACAAAGCCGCGGAATCATCGTGACCCTGAGATATGCCTGGGTTATTAGTGGCTTAGTTTGCTATAAAAGGGGCCGCATACCAGATCCTGTTCTTTGGCCTTGTACTCAGAAAGTCTAGCCATACTCCATTGATGGTTGGGAGGCAAGCTTCTTTCCCACTGATCAAGCTTTGTCGAGACTTTGACAAACTTGCTCTCTGGGTCCCATGGATAAGAGTATGGGGTATAGTTGACTGCATCCCGTGTGACAACGCCCCAGAGTCCGTGTGCTTGAATAAGAGTACCGAAAAGAGACCGGTTTGGATCGTTGACCAGGCTTGGGTCCTTGATAGCACGCGGAGTACCTTCAAGAGCAGCTCGCGAAGGAGGCTCTCGCCCATTGGCGAAGTCTTCTTCATCACAAGGTAGTAGGGTGTCGATATCCGAAACAGCGAGAGAGATGGGCGAGGAAGAGCATGAGTGTAGCTGATCCTGACTATGTAACATCCTAAACAAGGAATTAATATTATAAAAGCAAATAAAATTGGTAATAGCACAGTTCAACAGAATGACATTAACTGGTCAACTGAGTACATTCTATTCAACTATATCACTAAACGTTTGTTCATTTGGCATGACTTACCAGGGTCCTTCGTGCGGATTCGCGAAGAATGATGGCATCAGGCGCAGGGTTCGAGGTCTCATAAGCATAAGTCTGTTCCAAATGTAGCTTGATTGTAGACGCAATTCGAAGAGCGAGGCCCATGCTCGTCTATCAAGTCAGTAATGAGGCGGGCTTTCAGGTCTTCCACACGTACATGGCTCTCATCTTTGAGTCCATTCCCTTGTTGCGCGATGCTAAGAAGATAAAAGGCCTGGCAGTTCTCCAATGTATTTTTGGTCGGGAATATTTCGCCGAGTGCAATCTCTGTCGCCCGCTTCATAAAGAACTCGGATGCCTTTATGCCGGATCCATACCGCCTTGATAGAGGACGACTGAGGCGAGCTGAAATGCTAAGAATACTGACAACGAGAAAGACGCCGACTGAAGTGCGATCTTGGAGCAGACGCCGGGGAAATTGTTCTTTAGGAATGAAACCGAGTTGAAAGTAATGTCGCGTGAACTGGTTTATACCATCAACGATCTCTGGCAGTGGAGGCAGATTTTCCCACCCGTTACTCAGTGTGCCTGGAGCAAGACTCTCATGTTGCAACCCTCCTGGATCCTGTCGAGTTGTCTTGGCAGTCTTTTTGCGAGGAACGCGCGGACGCCGTTGGGATCGATCATGATCTGGTTGGCCTCGTGGCCTGAAGATGCTATTGTACAGAAATTCAGATAAAGTTTCGGAGATATGATATGGGAAGCCAACCATTCAACCCCTGCGTCTACGCAGGCCTTACAGAAAGGATGGCTACGATTGTGGACACATTTACTTCTCATTGCCCGGCATCTGTGGCGAAGGATCAGCAAACGAGTGCGCAAAAGACACGATACAAGCTTATCTACCGTCGACAAGCAATTGAAGCTCGACGTTTCACGACGGGGACGGAGGACTCCATGTTTCCACTCCGCCAAGTAGTGAGATACGAATAAACGATGGTAGTCACTGAAGCTCCAGTAGAACAACGTGTGCGTCGGAACTTGGTGTTGGTATAGATGCTGGTGCCGCAACAGGCGAGGGTACAGAAAGACAATCGAATGACAAGATGCACTGTACTCTAAACGCCAATGGGTGATACTGATGCTGTCGTCCCGTACCAATCGGTGCGCTTCACTTCCACCATTCAAAGCAGTACGGATAGGTCGCTTAGGCAGAAATACACTGCATCCGTGGAAGTACAAGCGCAAGAGCTTATGAGCAGAAGAGGCGAAGGTGATAAGGTACAGATTACGGAGTATGCCTGTGGAGATCGAAGGATGGTATAGGCAGATCAGGTGAGGCGATTGGCTCATAAGATGAGGGTGCTAAGGGTATTAAACTGCCCGATCAGATTGACCGCGCGCAGCTGATCGGCGAGGAAGCGTTGATCTGCAGTTTAGTAGTTGTCACCAGCTCCGTGGCACTTGCGTCGTGGCTTTATAAGTAGTTAGTTTGTAGTTCAGTCAGCTCCTCTTTGAGGGCTGCTCAATACAAGCTGGGTCGAGGAAACCAAAAACAGGCATAGAACGACCTCGACGAGCGGGCATCACAGCGACAATGGCCAAGACGGACTGCGTGATGTTTCTATGTTAGCGCTGCTTGGCCACGCGAACCCGACGGTCAAATACCCAGAGAAAGACCAGCTGCACAAAACTCGGAATATTACCAATGGATGACAGTAGACAATGAGGCAAGGCCCTGGGGGTGATACGGGTGCCTGACTGGTAGGGGCCTCACCTTCTACATAAGAAATACCTGCATGCTGAGATGGGTGAAGAGGAGACATTCTTGCTTGCTTGCTTCTGCAACGGCACCTAAGAGACCTCGAAGCAGTTACGAGAGGAATGGATGGACCGTGATTGGTCAAAGAACGGCAATGCAAGGGACAGGGATTAGGATGATATTTAGACCATGGCCATGGTTTGAGTTTTGGGCAATTCGCTCGCTATCTGTGAAGCTTGGGATGTGCTTTGAGGTATGTAGACCAATATCAAGCCTAGGCACTAGGTACAGAAGCCAAGAGAAGGGCTGAAAAGTCAACATTGCTCAAGACATTGTATTGGACTAGCGTAGTGCGTATCATCGGCCGTGAACCCCATCAATCGTTTCTATTTATCAACCCCCCCGCTCTTTACTGTTGGAATCTTGCCTACTGTAGGTGAATGGTACGTAATTTGATACGCATCAGCCAATAATACTTTCCTCGAGCTCATCCTGGGAACCTTCAAGCAGTAAAGGCGTCTATTCCCCGGTTGACTTCTTTGACATGGTTCGAGGGGCTGACGGTCACTCACCTACCAACTGAATCTCGAGACAAGCCGAGACGAGTATAGTATCGCTTTATATTCTTTATTGGTCAATCGCTGACCCTCTCCGTCGATAAGTTCCAAATACACCAGAATTGCTACACAACCTCGTGCCAAGGTTTGCGGTGATCGAATCGACGATTGGCGATTGCCGTACATCAATGATGGGCATTTGATCAAGACACCTATTCCATTCATGCTGACATCGAACTAGCATCGGCTGAGCTTAAGCCTTGCGCTAAGATAACTAAGTTAGTCTTGTAGCCACAAAAAGGGTAAGAGGTGAAGCCTTCACAAGATTTCATTCTGTCCACCAAATCATCCGGTCCCAGCCAAGCTCCGCGAGCATAATCTAATCTTGCCGTGAGCGCCTGGAACTGATTTCTTGACGGAACAGCGGATCCTCACAAGCGTGGGCCACACTTGGAGACGAACATGGTGCCACTAGGTATGCATGTTGACGTCCAGGCATTATATCTCCCATTAAAGCCGGGACTATCCCTAGTTGAATCCTGATTCCCATCAACTACCGGACTCAAAACATGATCGGCATGTTCTTCACCCGGCCAGATCCCGCGGCCGATGCCCAACACTAGGCGCCAGGAGGATATTCGACCCTTTGTAAAAATGGTTCGAATCAAGTATAGGCGGGATAAGAAGTGCCGATAGTTTCATGCAAAGTCAAAGCTGTGATATTAACAACATACAATGCTAAGAGGGCTCGTTTTGGTCCACTTTGATCGGGCAGGTCCTGAAATGTAAGCCAGTGTGGGGTGTTTGATTATTTGGCCTTCGTTGATTTGATGGCATACGATTAAGCATTGACAGCGTGGCCAACAAGTTGCCATCAGCTTTCAATTTCCAGACACTGGCATGTATAATTTGGTGCCACTGCATTAGTACTAGGACACCTGAAGCTGGGGCGAGCCGAATGAACCGATATCAATGAACAATGGAGGAATCATCCAATCCGATATTACAGCAAGATTCGGGTTGGCTCACGCCGGAAATCGTTTACAAGGGAATGAGCGCGGAGAACAGCTCCAGAGACACCATCTTGCCTAGCAGCTGTCATCAGGGATTTTTGCCATCTGAGTTGCCTGTTGGTCGATGTTGATACCAAATCCGTATCGTAGCCATAGGCGAAAGCCAGACTGCACGGTCAATGCACGTACTTTCGGAAATGTCCAAAGCTACCTAATTACCAGGTATGTAAATGCCGAATAGCAAGTACATGTTTTTCGGCGCGGGTTCGGTCTTTTGCGGCTTCGTAAGCTGTCCATACAGTTTCTTTGTTTCTCTTCACGTAGTCATGGCACGGAACTCATCGGCAGGCTCTAAGGTTTGATACAATTCTTGAAATATGATACATCTAAATGGACATTTATCTTGCTTGACCTGGGAGACGGAAACAGAGTATAACATATCTTTGAGTTAGGTAGGGAGCAGTCAGGAGATGGGTGGTAGATTTTGCGGAGGCCAATGGTGTGTTGAGATTATTGGCTGGTACTTAAAAGTTCAAGAAGTCGATTGAGAGAAATTCTTCTCGTAAGGTATATGTTCTTTGAATATGAGTACCCGAACAAATGGTAGACGAACACATGTGACCCGTCTTATATAACAGGCGCGTTTGATCTAGAATGCTACAGTTCCTCGCGCAGCTTTACAATGAGGTCGTGTTTGACCTTTTACGCTCACATAGGAATATACTACAGCCCAAGTTTAGCATCGGATCTCCAATGTTCCCTCCTCCCTTTGACTACCGAGGTATGTTACCAGAGACTAAGGGGAGATGGATTACCAATTTGTTTTGTGAACACTTTTGGTAATGTGATCTGAGATATATGAATTGGATAAAATACACATGATGGCTACCACTTTGCATTCTAACCTTACTCCATTTGCCTTCGTACTCGCGAAGTTCGTCGCCAACTGTATGAAAGGTGTAATACAGTCCGGTACGGGTATGTTGATCCACGAGAGGAACTCGATCTGATATTAAGAAGAGACAAGTAAGGACACAGGAAATTTATCCTGTTAAAAGAAAAGCCTCCAAATCACATCTGTTCATTCAAAATACTCACTCCAGGTATTTTACTGAATGATATTGAAGTCTGGATGAAAGCAAGCCGTAGCCAATAACATCATGGGAGTGGAGTCTTGTTAGGCCGTGCCGAAAGTGCTTTCTAATACTGTGAAACACTGTACGCGACTCGTCCTTGTTGCCCCTGTCAGTAGGTGCGATCGGTTCTTGTTCAGTTATTTTATGAGGAGGAATGCCACAGGTGGAAAGTCTGCTTTCCCATCAAAGACTTTGTTCAGCTGTCTACAATGGCGAAATCGCACTGGCATATACCTACCTACCTATATGACTCAGTGGAGAAGCTTTCCAAGATGTATCCAAGTCACAGGCTAAATTTTTCTCCTCACACTTTCATCACCTCATCATCAACTTCCTCCCTTCAGGTATCATAACAACCGTGACTAACCCTGGTCACTCACCAATTGACTTGAATCTGACAAGTCAAACTTGATCAACTCGAATCGACAGAATTCAGTCATAATGTCTGCTTTGACGGAAATCTCGCTCCCAAGCTTTCAAAAGATTGCTTCGGGCAAAGTGCGCGACCTATTCGAGCTGCCAGACAAGAACACCCTTCTCTTTGTGGCCTCCGATCGTGTCTCTGCATACGATGCTGTTCTGAAGAACCCAATCCCTGACAAGGGCAAGATTTTGACACTCGTCTCGGCTCATTGGTTCCAAGTTCTGACAGAGCGCATTCCCGGTCTCCGCACCCATTTCATCAGTCTCGATATTCCCGAGGGCGTTACTCCCGAAGAAGCAAAGACCATCAAGAACCGTTCGATGGTTGTGAAGAAGCTTTCTGTCATCAAGATCGAATCAATTGTGTACGTCCCCCTTCACAATGCAAAAGTACCACGCCACCCCCCTTGAATATGAAATAGGTCTTCAGTTTCGTGCTCTATAGGGACATTTAAGCACTAACAGTCAATAGACGAGGTTACCTGACAGGCTCAGCTTTCAAGGAGTACAAGCAGAAGGGTACCGTCCATGGCATCACCGTCGAGCCTGGTATGGAGGAAGCCCAAAAGTTCAAGCAGCCTCTCTGGACTCCAAGCACCAAGGCTGATGCTGGAGAACACGACGAGAACATCCACCCTGATGACGCTTGGAAGGAGGTTGGCGATCGTGAGACTGCAGACCGTGTGAAGGAACTTTCCCTCAAGATTTACGAGGAGGCCTCCAAGTATGCCGAAGAGCGAGGCATTCTCTTGGCTGACACCAAGTTTGAATTTGCCAAGGATGGAGAAGGAAACATCTACCTCGTCGATGAGGTTCTGACCCCTGATTCTTCTCGATTCTGGCCAGCAGCTGGCTATATGCCTGGCCGCGACCAGGACAGCTTTGACAAGCAATTCATTCGCAACTGGCTCACTAAGGAAGGACTCAAGGGCAAGGAGGGCGTGGAGCTACCCCAGGATATCGTTCAGGCTACAGCAGACCGCTACCGAGAGGCCTTCCTCATGTTGACTGGTAAGAAGTTTGAGGATGCTGTTAGCCAGTAGGTGGCAGATACAAGTGTGTATCAAGATGGAGTATCAAATCATCATCACTCTGACTGAGGTTTGATTTCTAGCGTCATATCAAAGTTACAGCCACTTACATTCCCAAGTAGGATGGCTGGCTGTTTTCTACCTCTATCTTTGAAATTTGCGGCACTTGTTTGAATTTGTCCGTCATAAGTTTGATTATCCTTTTCCACTGCCATCCAGGCTAAGAAATCGCTTTATGGATTCTAGAATTATTAGCATTGGCACTTGGTCATTAATGTAATAACCATTGACATACCTCCGAAGCCCCTCGGTAACAGTTCTTGGATCTTGCGAATATACCATTCGGAACCATCCCGGCTCGATAGAATGCTCCTCGCGAGGGTGCAGAAACACACCCATCTTGTGAAACCTTTTCGCCAGAGCAAATTCTTGATTCGGCTCTCCGTCGAAGTCGGATGGAAGGTACGGGGATAGATCAACCCAGATAAAGAACCCTGCGTTGCTGCCGGGTAAGTACTTGATACCCAAGTCATGGAGCTGGGACGTGATATGGCGGCGGGCTTGTGCTAGCTTCAGCCGTGAAGACTCAATGAAAGCTCGACACCACTCTCGATCCTCAAGCATGGCACTTCCGATAGCTAAGCTGGCTCCAGAGGGGTTATTGAATCGCATGGCCGCTTCAATAGCCCGGAGGACAGGTTGGCTGCGAGTGATTATGGCACCAAGCCGAAGACCAGCTGCACCAAAGTCTTTGCTTAGACCATAGGTGACATGAAGAAGTTCCGGATCTATAAGACCAGTCGGATTGATTGAAAGTATCGAGGCAAAGGGGACTGCAGGCTCATCTGTATCGAAGACGGAGCAGGCGTATATCTCATCGCTCAGAAGATGCAGTCTATGCTTTTGACAGAATTGCATCATACTGATGAGCGTTGATCTATTATAGCAGCGTCCTGGAAGTTATTAGGTCTTTGGGCGAGAAAAGTACCAATACTTTCTTACCAAGGGGGTTATGGGGATTAACGATTAGCACCATCTTGACATTAACGCCGGACTTTCGAGAGCGCAACAACGCCTCCTCGAACTTTTCGACAATGTCATCTTGAAACGCTTCCTCTATCTTATTGTTGGAGTACACGACTCTGACTTGGGACATGTTGCCGAAATCAAGCTCGAATCGGCCATATACAGGCCTGCTAGTCAGGACACCATCACCAGGGTCTGCAACTCCCCATGCGAGAATATCATGCATTGCGGTAGCAGCACCAACGCACCGAATCATATCAGGAGTTACAGGGCTATAAGGTTGAAGGTATTCATTGAGGTGGGCCGCTAGTGCTTTGGGGAAGCGAGAACCCCCTGCATGGCTACCTCGATAGAGGAAATCATCATGGGAGATGACCACCTACGCGTGTTAGTTATAAGCTGTTCTGGTTTTCAGGACTGGCTAATGCGCTCATACATTCTTGTCTGTGAACTCCTTCAAATCTTCCGTCACCAAAGCCTAGTATGGTCAGCATTCTGAAGCGCTGGTCAAAAGGCCCTCGTACATTTTCAGCTGTGCCAAATGATACCAAACCATTTGGGTTATGGTCTGCATCATAGTCCCCTCTCGGTGCGAATCTCCATGGAAGGTCCAGTCCGCCAACTGCCTCTGTGGCTCGTTGTGACAGGAAACCCATATTTGCATCTGAGAAGTCGAGGTTTATCAACATGGTGAAGGCTTTACTTGAGAGATGTTGTCTTGTAATAGCGGGGCTGATGAGTCAGCTGTCTAAGGTGAGATCTGCAATACTTGCTCAAACTGACTCTTTACTGGCCTTTGGGGGCATTATACAATTAGATATTCGGTTAATGATGGGAGGTCGTTGATTGATACGCGAAGTGAGATTTTGGGTGTGAGATAAGGATGTATCTTGTATGTCACCGCTGGCGTTGCAAGCCAAGATATTATACTCTGTATACGTCCTTCTAATAAGTAGACGCGATATTGACGAAGAACCTTGATGGGCAGGTAATTATGCAAAACTGGTCCATGATCATATATGTACACGCGCTTCAGGTTCTTTTGAGTGAGCTCGCATTGATACTACCGGAAGGATAGATGGTGGACTAGGCATTGAGAACGCCCTAAGGACCAAGGAAACTTCTAAACCTGAACGGAGGTGCTGAAAATGCTTATGCAGGCAATCTAAAGATCTAACAAGTCTATCCTAAATTGACCCAAGTCTCTTTGTCATTTAAAATATAGATTCTGGATTTCCTTGCCTCCCGTTTAGCTGACGTCGGATGTAACGGGCCGGGCGCCCCCTAACGTTAATGCTCATGAGACGTTATTAGACTGCTTCCCAGAATTGCGTCTGGGCGTCACAGCGAGAGCCATAGCGCACTTTTGATTCAACGTCTATTCCATATTTACCAGTTCAGAAATGAACCACATTTTAAACATGCAAAGAAAATGTTCAAATGCATTATAAATCACAGCGATGGTGAACTCAACTTCTCACCCCTTAGGCTTGAGCCTGCGGAAGAAGCTTGGTTGGTCGAGACTCCAAGACACGATCTGGTCTGCGGGCCTTTTGTTGTTCGGCTCATCACTGAGTGTCATGCTATAGGAGCATTCGTAGAAGCTTCTTAGGTAATTGAAGACACGTTCTCTCTGTTTGTAGCAGAGAAAGCGAGATGGATTCTTGTCAAAGATCCATTCGGCGTCATCTTCTGCTTGATCACCCCCCTCATTCGTTTAGCCGCAGACGGCCTATCGGGGAAGATACCAGCTTTGTTGGATACTCTTGAGCTTCTTGTGCGCAAAATCATCCGCCTCGACTTGCCCAGGCAATCTCAGCTTGGTGGCGGATTGGCTTTCCGAGAGCGAGGTTGTGGGTTCTGTGAGGATTTTGCTGAACTGGATCGACTCCTGACTTCGCCTCAGGATACTGTCTGGGAGTTCAACGCACCAAAAACTCGAAGGTTGCATATCGAGCACGCTATTGGCGTACAGAACTCGATCCAAGCCTTAAGGATATTGGATCAGACAACCGGCACGTGTGAGAAACTCAAAGTGACCAAGATAGCGGCCCAGGCTGAACCTGACTTACGAAGCTGGGTTTTCAACTACAATGACTTGAAAAGAGTTCTTCAACCTCTCCGGGGTGACTTCATGAGCAAGGCACTTGGTGAGCAACGATACCATGAGATCATCTTGCTGGCGGGAGTAAGTCCATACGGACTGCCACTGAATTCACCTGAAGTGAGAAGGCCACCCACTGCCGACGAATCACAGCCTGGTAAACGACTTTGCACCTCCCAGATGGGCGGCATAGATCAGGGTTTGCCGCGCAATCAAAGAGAAGGCCAAACAGCAAGCCAAACAGAAACGGGCAACGTTTAGCACTGCGAACAAATAGTTTCTTGTTATTAGTTGTTTGCTACGTTTGATCTTATCGACAAGAGGGAGGGTCACTGCAATCATCCGTGCCTTACAGCAACTGTTAATTCAACGTTGTACAAGGATAGTGCACTGGCCATCTCCAACAGGCAGGCATTTGGAGACTTTAAAGGCCTGGACAGATCCCATGTGCGAAGAAAACATACAATCTCAGACTTCATGGAACCACGACCAATTTTATTTCATTTCCCGGACCCTCACAAAGCACAGGGATGAAGAAGAATGGATACTTCGAAAGTAAGTTGGTCATGGATGTTGCGTGACGTAAGAGCAGATCACGAACACTCCTAGTTTTCTTCGAAAAAATTGTACCTAGAGCTGAAAGATCCCTTTTGAAGAATCTTCTGTCGTTCATGTCATCGCAGAGAGGTCTTTTGTGCAAGAAATTCCCCGAGCTCTAGAAGTCCACCCTTGTGTGGACAACAGCTGTGCTTCACAGTGAAGGAAGTCAGATCTTATCTGTCTAAGACCTCGTGGCATCAAGGCTCCCAGCTCATCGGGGAGCTGAAAGAAGCCTATCTCAATTCTGCGGGGCATGAAGCTTTGCGTATACTGGAGCAGAGCTGCAAAACACTCCATGACAACAAGGAGTTTTGGCTCCCACGAGACAAGTATGGTATGTTTGACAAGTCTCTTGAAGCTCTCCTCAAGATTCTGGAGGCAAGCAAGGCGCCTCCAATCCCAGCAGTGCAGGGTTTCCAGGAAACCGCGCTGCGAGAGGTAATCCATCGTTCGATCAATTCTCGGCCAGACGAACTGGCAGGATGAGCTCACAAAAAGTCCTCCTGTTGGACCTGGACCAGAACAGAGTGCAAAGACTTTCAATGGCTTGATGCTTTCCTCGCAGATCCTGAACAGCAAAAATGAAAATACTCAATCAATCGCAAACACCTGACTCACCTTGAGCATCATCTAAATGATCCAATCTACTCACTCAAGGTAATGGAGGCTGATTCAAAGGTCCGGCTGATGATTACAAAGCTGGGCGCCAATTTCGACCAGGAATTGCGTGACTGGCAAAAAGCCTTTGGAGAAGTGGAGAGGAAGCTCTCTGGGTTGAGAGGTGAATACTTGAAAGGTCTTTTGGGTGGTGAGAAGTATGAGGAGCTTGTCCTATTGGAAAAACCTGGACAGGAAGACTTGCGTAAAATCTTAGCAAGCAAGAGACCTTTAGTGGAGGGCGGCGATGCACCGCTAGGTGTCTACACGAAGCGCCCGCGTCAAGTGAATAAAGGTTGGATAGTAATGATCATTGTTGATATGAGTCTATGTAGAAGTACCATCCAGATCTACCCAACTCCAGCTATGCAACCCTTATCATGCCCGCGTAAACTCCGAACCAAATCATATAGGATATCATGAATCATGCTTGCAAGGCCTCAAGGCCGACGGTGAAATTGTCTATCTCCATACCTCGAAATCCTTCCTCGACGACCCAGGCTCGACCCTTTTCAGGGGTGAACAGAGTCTCGCAAGATCGTCCAACAACCAAGAGACCTGGAGGACGGCTGCCCTCTGTCTCAATAGCCTCAGCAACATGCTCGAGTGTAGTTCTAATAACCCGCTGGTCGGGACAACTGGCACGCTCAATGACGGCGCATGGGGTGTTGCGGGGCCAGAGTACTCGCTTGCTCTCGCTTGTTGCGGGCGAGACTTGAGTAGGTTCTGGTGGAGGAGGGGGCTGCGCCGAAGCAGCCTCTTCATTAGCCGGGGCAACAGGCTCGAGCTCGATGTGAGCGGTCAGCTCACGAATGAGACCGTTGATTCGGTGAAGGGCCATAAGGAAGACCACAGTACGGCTGGGCACGAACTCTGGTGGTGACGGAGCTTTGCCCTTCTTGCCCGTGCCAGTGCATATCAGGATCTGATCAGCAACATCACGTTGCGTAGGAGGAATCGCAGCAAAAAGAGGAGCACTGAGAGCACTGGTCACACCTGGGAGAACCGATACTCTGTCTCCAAAGCCGTGTTGACGGAAGTAGGCAACTTCTTCACCACCACGGCCATATACATATGGATCACCCTGCTTGAGGCGCAAGACCGTCTTGCCCTGTTGAACGCCGGCGAGAGCCATTTCAAGAAGTTCTTCTTGAGCGCGATCTGCGTTACCGGGGAACTTGCGAGCAATCTGAACAGGGGTGCGGCGGGGGATAAGGTCAAGGACACCAGAAGGCACCAGCTTATCAGCGAGAATAAGATCGGCGGTCTTGATCGCTTTATGGGTAGCCTGGGTGAGGAGATCAGGGTGACCAGGTCCACTACCGGCCAAGATAATGGTGCCGACACGCTTCTCTGAGGTACCAGGATCGCGCTTGATATCGGGGCCGTTGCCGGGATATGACTTGAGAACCGTCTCAACATCATTGTCGGTAATAGCAGCGAGACGCTTGAGGGGCCAGTATTCACAGACTTGACTCAACCAGCGCACCCTTCGATTCTTTGCATCCTCTTCAGTAATCAAGCGGTTGAATTGAGCGTTTTGATCGTACGAATCATCAAGAGAGGCGGGGTCGTCTTGAGCGCCCAGAGAATCTTCATCATGGAGGCGGCGGCGGATGTCTCCGAGGCGTGTGCAGGCAGCACCGAGGTTGACGGGGAGAGAAGCGGCAATATCACGTCGAATCCTCGAGGCTAGCTTACAGCCACGACCATTTGTAGTGACACCGATCTGGAGCGGGCCATCGGTATGTGTCGAGAGGAGGGAGAATGTGCAGAGTTGAGGAGCGTCAACGACGTTTACGGGAATGCGATTTCGTTTACAAAGGGCAGAAATATGAAGGCCTGGGGTAATTGTTAATAATCATTTTTGTAGTTTTCGTATAAGACATACTTTGAGGGTCTCGTGGCCCTGATGTGACAAAGACAGCATCGACTACACCATCCACTTCCTCGCGCCCGAGACTCAGCAAATCGGCGTCTTCGAATTGCTTCTTGTGCCATTGGACACTGCGATCTTCGATCTTCTTTTGTAGAGCATAGTGAAGCTCAGAGCCTTCGGGGGCAATAAGGATTGGTTTTGCGCCAGAGCTTAGAGACTGTGTACATCGAGTCGCAGCGAGCGGGTTCGTACCGATAACGAGATGAGTATTGCCTCTGCAGTTGAGAGCTGCGAGAAGCGAAGATGGTATTATTGATGTCATTCTGAATAGAGAACTTGATCTGCTTATACAGAAAATAAAGTGGGAAATATTTCGCCTCAACAAGAGCGCACCAAAATATCGCGACTGCGAGACTCGGCCGGCTTATAAAAGAGCTCTCTCTCTCTCTCTCTCATGAACTGAATGAGACTAGACCCTGAACCCCTGCTCTTTTCCTCATGAGCAGACGGGAAAAAAAAAGTTACCCCATTGCCCCTCCCCCTCCAAAGACTCCAAATCAGGCTCGTGTCATTGGCTCAAACTCACGCCATCTCTCTAATCGGGCTGTCGGCGGGCACCAAAGACACCCTTGATAACGCAATCGCCGACTTCCGCGGGCCGCAACCGGAGATGTCAGAATTGCGATAAAGCACGTTATTTTGGTCGATAAAAGGCTAAAGATGATCTGATGCAGAGCATGCAATTCCGTGGTTTTGGTTCTTGGGCGGAGATGCAAATTTCAAGAAAACCATCCGATATAAACACGTTATAGCCGAATCGCCATGATATGGACTTCGCCCACGTCATGATGAAGGAGTAGCAAGGCCAGTTGGATCACAACTTGTCATTCGTCAGGAACAGACAAAAAGATGATTTAGTCCTTCTCAATGCATCATTGTAAAGGCTCACCCCAGAAACACCCCTTGACACCGCAGCATGACCATCACCGGACACAAAAAGATGAAAAGAAGAAAAAAGAAAGCCTCGCAAACGCTCGCAATCGAATTTATAGGAACAGCCCGATGCGGGGGTCGAACCCGCAACCTTGAGATCGCGTACTCGTAAGAGTCTCACGCTCTACCGATTGAGCTAACCGGGCGTGGCTCTTATTTTTGAAGTTGACCCCTAGAATGGCATCCAAGAAGTTGAGAAGCAAGCCGAGCGACTTGGACAATATTCAGAAAAATGTTGGAAAGTGCTTCACGACTGTCAAGTGTGTCGAAGGCTTCCAAAAGCGTATTGCATAAAATCGTGTCGTTATTTTGTTGTTTTGGTGTTGAGATCTATCATCATGCCCAATATCCATCCTCATCATGACTAGGTACATGGCCTCGAACGAGTGTTGGTACATCTATTGTACATATAATACATCCACTATGATCGACTTCTTCTGTCAGAGTCATCTTGCAGTTCAGCCTCTACTTCTTCATCCATCTGCTTGGCGATTATTCTCTCTTCCTCTTCCTCCGCCTCGAGAATCTCCTTGATAAGGCGGCTCTTCTTGTCCATCTTGTTCTTTCCACGACGCTCACGAGGGGCGTTCTTCTCGTTGGCACTGATTCCGCCGGGCCCCATGACAATCTCGACCTTTCTGGGCTTTTTGCCTTGACCGGCTCGTTTACCACCGTCGTCCGGTCCCTTGCCAACACGAGCGTTACGTGGAACTCGCGTCTTGGCTCCGAGAGCCCAAAGGTCACCCCATCGTGACTTGCGAGCATCGTGATATGCGAGTTTGCTCTGGCTCTTGGTGACGGTCCATCTCTCAAGCTTGCCTTCCGGTGTGCAGAAATCAAGGGTCACGTGTCCCTTCTTCTTCAACGGAGGCATAATAGATCGCGGCAGGCTCTGCATATCGGGCTTTTCGTCAGAGTCTTCGTATCCTTCGAAGGCTCGGTTTGCGGCTTCTTTGCCACTCATAGACCGCTCCTTAGCAACACCACGTCTGAAGGCAACATAGCTAAACTCGACTTCGCCCTGATTCCTCGTGCTGTTTCCAAGCATTCGAGAATAGAACGCAGGACGGACAAATCTCTGACTGAAGTGGCAGTAATCCTTGCGGCCTTTGCTCTTGCCAGGTGTCTGATACATCGGGCACAGTCCCTGGTTAGTACAGGGGGCAACAACATATCCAAGCTCCTTTTCGCGTTCGTAGGCAGGGTTGAACCCTTCACTATCAAGCTCTGGCTCTCCGGATTGAGGCAAAAGGAACTGCCGAAGAACGGTGTCTCGAACATGAGCGACAGCCTCAAATCCTCGAGGATGAGCCTTCTCTAGGACAATCAGAACACCACCATCTTTGTTCAGTAAGGACCAGAGTTTGTTAAGGACTGCCTGTCGATAGTGGTCTTGCTCTTCCTTCAGAAAGAGATGAGAGGCGACAATGACATCGTAACTCTTGCGGGGCTGAGGCTTGCTACCCGCATCTAGATGCTCACCCTTCATCTCTCCTGAGTGCTCATAGTCGGGAAGTCGAGGGAGGAAAGTGGTGTTTTCCAGGAAAGTCTTGGTACGGTGTCGTAAACGATCAGAGCCAATAATGACTGTGCGCTTGCCTGGGGGCTCGTCCCCCTTGACTTCACCCTTTTCCTTTAGTAGATCCCATTCTGCTCGCACAATCTCGTCCCAGGCAATCAAGCCTGCGCCACCAGATCCTGCATCGAGAACGCTTATACCACTACCATCTTTAAGCTTAGACTGAAGCCACTCGCTTCCGACTCGCTTGCGAACTTCTTTGAGGGTAGCCATTATTGAAGCATAGGCTGGTGGCATGAAGCCTGCCAAAAAAGCATCGCCTTCGATCTCAGTCATATGTCGCTGATCTGCTGGAAGGCCAACACCAAACATATTTCCATTCCTCTTAGCCTCAGGTGTCGCAGGAGACAGAGGAAGGCCTGGACCACCAAACGCAGTTTCAGCGGCACTCTTGACGTGATCGATGTGAGTTCGCTGGAGAAGATCACGAATCGGCATGATCATTTCGTCCTGTGGTAAGAGGATCTCAATGGGGCTTCCCCAGAAGCGACCCTCCAGGGTCAAAGGGTGAAATCGTGCCTCCTCGCCAGCGGGTCGCTCACCAGGCTCATGCTCCTCAGGCCATGTCGCTTTCGTATCTTCCTCCTGCTGCTCCATTTCCAACTCTTCCTGGGCCGCTGCCTCATCTTCGGCCTCTTGTTGCTTCTGCTGCGCGACCTTGAAGTCCTCTGAAAGCTTCTGTAGTGCATCGTATTCCCGTTGGCTTCTGGCAACTAAATCCACATAGCCTGGGACAATTTGGCCAATTGCGCGGCCCTTCAAGTCAGGTTCCGGAGTTGGTTCGATGATGTTTTCGACACCCTCATTCAAAGGAATTTCGTAAGTGACCTCCTCGAATTCGCCGCCCTCAAGTTCCCTCAATAGAATACCTTCGTTATCTGGTCGTAGGGACTGTGGTCCCATGTCTGCATGTTCTGGAATACCGACATCTTCAGGTCTCGTCTCACGCAGCGGCGCACCGTATAGCCGTTCGTAAACCGCATATTCTTCGTCGTTAAGATATCCTTTTGGTAAAGTATCTCGAAATCTCTGCTTAGCGTCTCGAACAGTTTGTTCGATTTCCTCCGGCAACGCCTGTCCCGTTGTTTGTGTGTCTTGTCGCAAACATCTCCACGTCGAAAATGCCTGTGTAATTGCAGCCTTCCTATTGGGCTGCAAGTAACGGGAGGTCGAAATACGTTGCGTGCGAAGTAAAGGAGTGGAAGAAGAATAAAACCGTGAAGATACGGTTAATGAAGAAGAACTACACCTCGGACAAGCATTTCGAATTCTTCTGGCCGACAACATTTTCCGTACTATACAAATTTGACGTAATGGAGTCGAAGTTTAAAAGTTCATCTTTTTGAGGTGAAGAGGCGCGTAGTCACGTGATGCTATTTGTGCGCTTCAGCTAACTGGTCACCAAGAACCAAAAATGGAGATTCAAGATCATATAAAGGAGTCGACTGGTTCTAGAACTGTGTAGTAAGTTCGCCTGAAAATATTAAAAACCATGCCCATGTCTCTAGAGCCCTTTACCGATAAACGCCATGCCCGGAGTCTCTCTTAATCACCACCAAGATCTGCCAAGGTCTTGAAGGACGAACGTGGAGGAGCTCTGGCACCACCGGTGCTCTGCGAACCACCAGTGCTTCTTGGTGCTGGTTTACGATGAACATTGAAAGGGCTCTCTTCCGCTGACTTATACGGGTCAAACTACCATCTGATTAGCAACCCCAGTATTTCACACTAAAAGACCGCCAGTCGGTCACTTACCGTGAACAAAGAAACAAAGTATAGTCCAAAGAACGTAATCAGAGCATCGAAGACGGCTTTCAAGTTCCACTGCTTGGACAGAGAGGCAGATCGTGACTCGCCACCGAGCGTTCGCCCGGGAGTCTTGAAAACATTACCAGTAGCTGGTCCGCCAAGCTTTACCGCATTATTGATAGCCGCTATGAGAGCGGGAGGGTTAGCGCCCTTGATGGTCTCGATGCAGGTTCCGTTGTGGAAGATCTTGAAGGTCGGCATGGCGGAAACACCTTGGGCTCGAGCGATGCCGGACTGGTTATCGACGTTGACCTTTGCAAAGGCAACCTTCTTCGGACGTGAATGTTCTTTGGCGAGAGCTTCGAATGTAGGCGCAATCATCTTGCAGGGACCACACCAGTCGGCGTAGACTAAGTAGAAGTCGTGTTAGCGATGGCATGGATATTAGCGGAACGTTCAAACATACAATCTGTTATCACCACATTCGTACCCGAGAGGAGACTACTCCATTCGGACTCAGAAGCAACGTTAATGGGGCCGCTCATGGTTGGGATTTCGTTATTGTTGAGTCTGTTTGCTCGTCGTGAAAGGCCACATTTGTCGCATCCTGTTAGCCATGATGCTGACGAAGCGCGGACGAGCCTCGAGAGCTCTGTGTTAGGCAGGCGGTGATCAAGGCGGCGAGATTCTGCCGGACATTCGGCCCCACTATCACAACTTTTTGCTAGAGTTAGGTTGTCGCAACTTTACTTCGAGGTGATCTATACTTTTCAGGTCGTATCAGTCCTTACAATTAACAACAAGATGTCTTACTCAGAGCGCAATTCCAAGGTTAGTCTCAAATGCATATCAAGTCCACACCAATCAATATATTAACCTTTACCAGAAACGCAAAACCGAACATAACGGTCGGGAGGGAGGTTCCGCCAGGCCTTCAACGATATTTGACCCAATTGAAGGTGGTCGACCATGGACCATCTCCGTTGCCATTCCCAGCAGTATCCTCTCAGAGTATGTATCTTGTTAATATTAGCTATTTCCTTACTAACTAACTAACGCAGCCTCGCGTCCGCTGACCAGCGAATGAACCAACCCGCACGCATTGCTCGTGCCCTCGCTGCTTTCTCTGTCGACGAAGTGGTTGTTTTTGACGATTCTCCTCTCGCGACCCGCCCTCGTCACACAGATACCAACAGTTACACAGGCGATACCGATCCATGCCATTTCCTCACGCACATTTTAACCTACCTGGAGGCGCCGCCATTTATGCGCAAAGCCCTCTTCCCTCTCCACCCTAACCTGCGACTCACTGCCATGTTGCCCACTCTCGACATGCCCCACCACCCAAACCCCAAGGACTGGATCTCTTATCGGGAAGGAATAGTTGTTCCTGGTGAAACAAGCACAGGCTCCGGTTCGCTCGTTGAAGTTGGCCTGGGGGAGCCTGTCGAGATTGAGGCCAAGATCCCTCCAAAGACACGGATAACACTCAAATTTTCAGAGGATGAGACCCAATATCCTGAACCTGTGCATCCTGCTGCACCAAGAACTGAGGGCGGGTACTATTGGGGATACAATGTCAGAAGGGCCAGTTCCCTCTCCAATGTTTTCACTGAGAGTCCCTACGAGAACGGTTACGATGTCAGTATTGGCACCTCCGAACGTGGTGTTCCGGCCTCTAGGATTTTCCCACCGTCTAAGAGAGTCAACTTCAACCATCTCATCATTGTCTTTGGTGGCCCGCGAGGTTTGGAGTTTGCAGCAATGAACGATCAAGAACTCAGCAGTATGGACATCCAAGGTCCCAGGACCAAGGAGTTGTTCGACCACTGGGTAAATGTTTTGCCTGGTCAAGGATGCCGTAATATCAGGACAGATGAAGCTGTGTTCATTGCTTTGGCAACATTGAGAGGTATATGGAATTCTAGTTAGTTTACTGGTATAGCGAGCGATACCCCTATTAAGCTTCCCCCTCCATTATCTGGACTTCAAAAAAGCATGTCAAAATGCTCATGATATATACAAAGCCAAAGTGTCTGCAAATGTGCTGTTGTTGTCACTAGCCGGAGCCAAATCCATCCCATCTCGATGCACCATGATCCGGGTGCCCACTGTAGTCAATCCTAGAAACCTCATTCCAGGACTCATGCCCTGAATGCTCAGAGTTCTCGCTTGGCAGTATCCTGGAGATTTGTTGCTAGCACAGGTATCGTTGTAGTTCGTGAAAAATGAATACAACCCTGCCCCATAGACGGCAACGTTGCTGGAGTTGAGAATCCTCATGCCCCATCCCATATTGCATCCTGGACCAGGGTCGTTCTGGCAGTCTTGCTGAAAGTTTGGATCGTTCAGTGCTGGCACAACAGGGAATGGGTATTGAGCCACGGGCATGGGTTGAAAGTAGGCCTGCTCTGTTTGTGCGTGGCCAATGTAAACGTCTCTGGTGCTAGAGAGCTGGTATTGATACAGAACATGGTGTTCTGAACCAGACGCACTGAGCCAGATGCGGCCTTTCTTTGCCTCTACAAGAACTCCTCTTCCTGCAAAGATAGAAACACGTTGGTATTTTTGATCCTCAAGATCGTGATCTGCGACCCAAAACCAGCAATTTTCTGTGAATAGACCCCCAGCGAAAGCCGTTACGTGGAAGCTCATGTAAGCTGCCAGACATCTCGGATTAACAGTGTTTGTCCCTTTGATAGCAGGGCAGTCTGGGACTTGAAGATAGGTCCCAGCAAAACCTCCAATTCGAGTGTGTACATCCCACATGCCTGAGGGGGTTTCAGGAGCGAACAAATTATACTGAATTAGGATGGCACCTGCGGTTGGACCACGGGTTGATACTATTGTATCTGACCACTCTATCTGGCCAACATCACCAGGGCGACCAACTTGGACGACAGGCCGAGGTCTGCTCACGTCCTCAAAGTTGGGCCCTGTCCCCATGATGATCGATGCCAAGGCTTCACCCACAATTCTGGCATTCGGTGGGATATGTACAGTATCTGAAACCATGTAGTATCCTGCGTCGAGATATGCGATGAGCCCTTTTGCTGCCGTGTACTGAAACAAGGCATTGAGTGCCTGAGTATCATCATGTGATGCGTCACCGTATGCACCATTTGCTTTTGCTGATATGAAGTAACTCCCTGGAACCTGTTCGTACTGAGGCTTTGATCGCTCATAGTAGATATTGCGATCAAGGAGATTTTGACTCCGAGTGAAAGGAAGCGGATAAAGGGCTGTCGCATCGAATGTGCCCTCCATGTTCGCATAGTGCCCCTGAGTCTATTAGCAATGCTCACAGTTCCACGAGGTGGCCTACCATCAGGAAAACAGCGCTGTCTACTGGTGCTATAGCAGAACGCGCTAGATCATTACCTTCAGGGCTCATGAGAACGTTTTTCACATTCTGAAATTTGACGTTTTCCATCGCCACAGAAGCTGCGCTGCTGATACTCTGTGAGCTGTTGCGTGTCGTAGCGATAGCCACATCAACATTCTCGAACCAACTGTCAAGGATCGTGATAGAGCCAACACCGAACGATGAATCATCCATCTTGATGCCCACTCGACAGTTCTTAAACACAGTACTCTTGAAAGTCCACCCCCAGTCCCAGGTCATCCATATCGCGACGTCGGCATTAGAGAACCAGACGTTACGTGCTGTAAACTGCTGATTACCCAAAACTGTGGCATTTCCCCCGCCAAAGAAGTAAAGATCATTGAGAAGTCCCCCGGATCCTTCTTCGATAAGGAGACCTGTGTGTTGATTTCCAGGAACGGTCGACAGTTGGAACACACAGTTGGTGATAGCTGTCGCTTGAGATGATGGCCAGTGTATACCCACAGCAGGAAAGTCTGGAGGAAGGGCAGTTGTATCCAAAACCAGATTACGAATTTGGCGAAAAAAGACGTTTGTCGAGTTCCATGCGAGGGAACCAGTAGACAGATAGGGGTTTCCGTCGATTAAGCCAAAGCTTTGCTTAGAAAAGGAGGCGGAAGCTTTGATGACAGGTCGGTTTGTGGGGTCACCAATGATTTGCGTGTAGTACAAATCAATGAGGGAGTTGCTGATGAGATATGTTCTTTCTCTGTCAGCAATACTGAATTCGCGATGTTGTTTTGGGCACTCACCCAGCTGGGATATAGACAGTCGCGGGTGAAATAGTGCTTCCTTTGCACACACCAGGAATACAGCGAACACCTTCACTGATTGCTGCATTTATAGCGGCCGTGTCGTCCGCAACTGTTTTGTTAGCTATGAAACTAAGTCCGGGTGAAGTACGAACCTCCATCGCCAACAGCACCAAAGTCTTTCACGTTACGGAACACAGGGTAAAGCTTGTCAGGATAATAGGGAGCACTCCCACGGTGCTCGATGTCCTCAAGCCAGTACCTCGCGTCGGCGCTACCCAAAAGGGTGAATAGAAAAAGGAGGAGGAACTTCATAATGAAGAACCTGACAAGAGCGCGAGCGTGAATATACCTATAGGTAGCCCAAGTCGAAAACGTGTGAGTTGATCAAGAAAACCAGAGTCGAAGGAAAAAGGTCAAGAAGCTGTAGGTCGGTACCTAAAAGATATTTGATCGAGAAGAAGTTACGGCCGAGGACCTCTTTAGTAAAGAAATGGGAAAGAGCTTGTTGACTGTCACTCTGCTCTTCCCTTGCGTGTATTCAAGAGTACGACTGCGCCTTCCCTGTGGCAACCAGTTCTCATCCCAGGTCTGATCCGGAATGTCAGGTAGGTAATGTGATCACGAGATATGATCATCTGTAGTGGAACAAGTCTAATGTAGGGCAGTGATTCATCAACTCCAACTTTACCTACACAAGAGATGAGAACCCCTCAGGGCAGTGTCAGCCAATGACAAGAGCAACTTCTTATCATCACTGACGACAATTCTATTAGGCAAGATAATCAAGGCATGCTTGAGTATCATAACGAGAAGATGTGAGACACGCTCTGAGATGGGTTGATCATAGCGAGTGACGTCGTTCCTGTAATGAACGAACTCATTCAGAGGAGTTCAGTTACACAGCAAGGAGAACATCAGAAATACCACCACGTTGACATGCAGATAGTTGATGTACAACCCGCTAGGGGTGAGTGATTGTATTGTATGTGAGTGTGCGACAAGGTCGCAGCAGCCTTGTTGAAGACCATGCTTTTCTAGTTGAATATCTGGCCCTATTCCAAAACGCCTTCCGATACGGTCATATCCCATAATTATGCAGTGTAGTGTGGTGTGTTTTGAGGTGAAAATAGGAGTACAATGATCTGTTTAGATCGTCGACTGTGTTGAGTTGAGAGCAACGGCTTGGCCGAGGTTTCCACTGGCCATAGCCTTCTCCCCGGAGCGCTTGCGCAAGACGTTCTCGATGAATGCTTCACCAGCCTTGTATGAAGAACGCACGAGAGGTCCACTGGCACAGTACAGGAAACCCATGTCCAGAGCTCGCTTACGCCAGATCTCGAACTCATCAGGGGTCACGTACTTCTCGACCTTCAGATGGCGTTTGGTAGGTCGCATGTACTGACCAAATGTGACAACATCAACATCAGCCTTTCGAAGTTCTAATCACTGTTAGTTGAGTTACATGATATTGTTGTAGAGGGTGTCTTACCCTCTAGCGCAGCCATGATCTCATGCTCCTGCTCGCCAAGGCCAAGCATCAGACTGGTCTTAGTAATAGGACCGTCCTTACCCATAACATCCTTGACATGCTTCAACACAGACAGGCTCTGTCTGAAGGTAGCTCTGCGGTCTCGCACATAGGGAGTGAGGTCCTCAACGGTCTCAACATTATGCGCATAAACGTCAAGTCCACTCTCAGCCACGACCTTGACCATATCCAAGTCTCCTCGGAAATCGCCAGTCAAAGCTTCAACGAGCAATGAAGGCTTCTTTTGCTTGATTCTTCGGATTGTCTCAGCAAAATGTTTCGCGCCACCGTCTGCCAGATCGTCACGGTCCACGCTGGTCAGCACGACATAGCCAAGACCCCACCTGGCCAGGGCTTCTGCGGTGTTCTCGGGCTCGTGGGGATCCAATGCAGCAGGGTTGCGATTTGTCTTTACACTGCAGAAACGGCATCCTCTGGTGCATGTGTCGCCCATAAGCATAATAGTAGCTGTCGCAGCATTCTTATCTGAACCGCCCCAACATTCTGAAATGTTGGGACATCGAGCCTCCTCACAGACGGTGTGTAATCCCAATCCTCGTAGATCCTTCTTGATGCTCTTGAAGTTATCGTTACCGGCGGGGATCGGTGTCTTGAGCCATTCTGGCAGTCGTGTGATGGTCCGCTTCTTGCCCTCAGGGCCGACTTCGGCGGTCTTCAGAGAGTAAGCCTCTGCTGGAGACAGTGGCTGGGCTGGAGACGACGTCGCAAGGAAATCGGAGAAGTCTGAGACTGCTGTGTCCTTGAAATAACTCTTTCGTCGAGGTTTGCCGGGCTCGCTGCCACTCGGAGGTACAGTGGCGAAGGTTCTAAGTGTAGGCGTAGCGCTCAGCGCCTTGCGAAGAGGGGCATGTGCCCTCTTCAGGGACGGAGTAAGAGAAGACATTATAGAAACACAAAAGAACAATGACTTCTACCTCTCCGAGAGAACAAGATAGTGAGAAATAAGAAGGCCGTTGGGCGTTCGTGGAGATATGGGGAAGCAGACTTCGAAAATAACGGCAGCTTCAAACTCAAATTCCTAGACTCGGGGGCAAAGGCCGATGAGACCCGCACATCCCGGGCCGCATCCGAGTGATGAGCCAATGAAAGGGCATCGCATTATCCTTACATTTTCTTTTTCCCGTCATGTATCTACCCGCGATACCGCGGAGGCGATAATCATCGGTTAGGAACTTTAGAGCCTGTAGAATCAATCATTCGTTGACTGGTCGAAGACCAAAAATCTGGTATTCAACCTCCTATATATATTTGAACGAACTAATACAGCAACACTTGACGGAGGAGACAGAGAAGAACCCTGGCTAAAATTGTTTGTTCTACGGAGTACGGAGTACAGCAAGGGCTTTCGCGCTTGTTCACATTAGTCACCGGACGTTGATTTCCACACCATTTCGAGTTGGCAACACCTGGTCTCTCGTCTTCACTTTCACGCGAGGTCCAAGCATCGTTGAGCGTGACAAAGTCTATTGCTCTCAAACTATCTACTAGCCATCTATCATGGCTCATCATCGTTGGTCCGGTATCGGACACTCAAAAAATCACCAATCCTCCTTATTCATGTAAATCGTATCCCACCCCTTCCGAATTAAATCAAAGCCATACTCCAAGCTGCAAACCATCCTCCAAGGATCAAGCAGAGCTCGATCTTGGATCACCTGCACCGTCGTAAAAAGGGGGTATCGCCAAAAGAGAAGTATAGTAAAACCAGTTCATCCAAGAAGCAGAGTTACTGAAGTGAATATGTATTATTTTCCACGTCGCCGACGTCGTCCCCGTCCCTTTGGAAACGACTCTCCACAGGGCAGCAGAGTCGAGTGAAGAGATGTTGACTGAATAAATGTGGTAAAAAGAGTCTCCAGCCAGAAGTATGTACCAGTTGTCGTGGTGAAAGGGGGACATGATCTCAAAGCCATTGAGTGGTTACCAAGCCTGGGAGTGATATCCTCAAGTGAGGAAAGTTGGAATGGTGATATGTATGGTGAAGGTCAACAGGCTTGGGGACATCAACGGCTACTCTTCAACACAAGACACAACTCGAAAGAGTGAACCAAACGCAGCGCAGTCAACGCGCTAGGTACATGCTACCAGGGAAGAAAGAAACGGCAAGAGTTGAAAGCCCGCGTGTTTTGTCAATGGAGTGGGCGTGATGAAGCGTAAGGAAGTAGTCAAGCTATCCAGGAGGCAGAGTCTCAAAACTCATCAAGGGTGAAGCAGGCGACAAGTGTCGGCCCGCTGTTGGTATCGTGGCGTTTCATCATAAGGAATAGGCCGCGCTGGTGGCCAGGGTATAAAAGGTGAAAGGACAAGAAATGGAAGACAGTAGTTGTTGTCGACTTTGATGTAAGTCAACAGTTGTGAGATTCTCAAGAAACCTCATTCCATGCAGAACGCGCTTACAGAAGAGCAGCGGCAACCATACCAGCAATACCGACCACAGCGAACTTGCCAATAGCAACAGCAGATCCGGCGTTGCCAGGAACCTCAGAGGGCTCGGACGAACCACCAGTGGTACCAGCTGTGTTAGAGGCCTCAGGAGTAGAGACGGGAGTGGTGTTGTTTTGGGAAACAGGCCAGAAGGTGGTGGTCTCCTCAACGAGAGCTGTGGAAGTAACCTCGACGGAAGTCTCGACAGCAGTGGTGCTCACACCAGTGGCGGTAATAGTGTGGACCTGAGAGAGATAGAAGGTCTTGGTAACGACGGCGGTGGACGTGTGAGTGGTGGTGCCCTCGTTAGCGAGAGCGAATGCAGGCAGAACAGCCAGGGCGAGCTTGGAGAAATGCATGTTGTTTGTTGTGTAAGTGCTTTCAAAGCGTTTGCGGTTGGTGTAAGTGAGTGAGCAAGTTGGAAGTGAGAACAGATCGATGCTCTGTATCCAGACGGCGAGAAGCACAAGCTAATAAGTAAAGTAACTTATGTATGTATTCAGCGAAGAATGTACGAGCGAGATAGACTCTGCCAACGAAGTCTGTGGACCGAGAACAAGTTTGTTTCGAAGCGTAGAAGGGTGGCCTGTTACAAGTCGGGGGGAAGGGTCCCTGAAATACTACGAGGAACCTGAGAGCAGAAGCAAACAACACAGAGAAACAGCAACTCTCAGCTTCTGCAGCACGCACTAGCACGCACCCTGACTCTAGGCCAAGACCAAGGCCTGGCAATGGCAGAGCCAGAGCGCAGGCGACGTTTGGTGATGGTGGGATGGAGCCCATTAAACTAGTACATGTAACACGGACAGACCCCTATTCGTCGGTCATGTCTCAAGTACTTGTGACCTGACCAGGCCTGTCATGCTCCTCGAGGGAGATTACAGCGCATTTTGCTTGACAGCTTCAGGTAGTCTGACCGAGCAGGCCTGTCATTATCTGGTTTGCTGAAACTTGAGCCTAGGCCATGTCTAGGTATGTACTTATTAGACCCTTTATTCGAATCCCTTGCCATGGGCCATGACATTCATCCAGGCTCTCGGCTCTCTAACGCTTTGTGCGGCAGAATTTGATACTCTGGAGGCACAAGGAGGGTTTCGCCGGGGATCTGAGACCCTGGTCTCCCGTGTGATGGATGGACCGATGGATGGGAAGAAAACTCTGCATTCTGGGCATTAGGCATTGTTCCCGTTGGCTACCACCAGAGACAGGCGACGAGGATTGTTGAGTGGCGATGAAATCATTGTGCAGCCCACTCAAATCGAGTCAATGACTGGGAGATGAGGGAATTAAAGAGAAAAAGACGCTCTGCCTTAAAAAGTCATTAATTAATTTCTGGAGAAAAGGTGGCGCTCGTTGCCGCTACTCATGCTTGACGGGCCACGAGCGGTAGAGGAGACGGTAGTGGGAAAAAGGCGTTTTTAAGAGGTGAATTGAATGTTAATTGGTTGTCTGCAACTCTCTGTCCAATCTTATAAGTCCAATCAATGACCCTCACTTCTCAAGTGTAGGTAGCTCTGGATGCGTGACTCGCTGGTCGTTGTGGTACACTTTCACAACAACGCAACAAAGTAAAATTTGCATAATTTCCCACAATTGGCTGATTGGCCACCATGAAAAGGTACCCGCGGTACCTGCATCGGCCTGTGCCTGGCGCCTACCTCAACTGGTCTTAACCGACACCCGCCGAGAGACATCACCAAGAGTTGCAAAAGAACATTGAAAGACTGTCGATCATTCTTCCGTTGAGCGCTACTACAATGAGAATTAGTTAGATGAGTCTAATTATCTATGTAATTGCGTTTCTCTCGAGACTCGCGTCGAACAGCTTTGTGTTAGTCACAGCCCCCAACGAGTATAACACGCAATGTGTACGTGAGGTAGCATCCATTAGCTGCATCTCTCCCAACAACAATGCCTTGTGAGGCTGCTTTGTTCTCCCCTCCCTATGAATGCTTTGTGCTCTTTTTATTTTTATGCTCCTCTACTTTTGTCTCCGCTGAACTGAAACTCTGCCACAACCGTCGTTTAACACTTTACTGGGGTACGCCATTCTGCCAAACTTCCTGAAGCTGGCAGGCTGGAAAAATAAGGCCCGGTCATTAAGAAGAGTTGGAGCCTGGATGTCAGCGCTGATCGGCTACTACCCGCCCCGGATTCGCGTGGGTATCGTGGGTGCCATGTGCTACTGTACACACTCTATGTATGGTGCATCACTGCATAACTCTTAACAGATAGGCTCTTTGAATACCTTGATTTGCTTCTATTTCTGTCTGTCTGTCTGTCTGTCTGTCGCGTCGTCCTCACACCGCCTCGCTGTGTTGTTTACACTGCGTCCAATCGTCACTACCATACGTGGCCACGCTGTGCGACGACCACGCAAAAAGGGTTCTCGTCGTCAATGCGCACTAGGGAAAGAAAACCCAGGACCTTGATCCTAAGCGATGAAAATATTTAGGTAAAGTTTAGGTAGCCTAAGCTCAGGGGACCTTTTGCTAAGTCTGTTTTGACACCCTATACTCTGTACCAAGGCCCGATGTTATCTTGCTCCCAGTGGGGCGTAGTCGTCGCTGTACCATGTGGGTCGGGTGCCTTGAAGCGGCAGCTTTCCGTTCCTCAATTTCTCGACTATGACTGGTCCTTGTAATGGTGATACTCAGCCCTGCAATGACGGACTTGGCTCTTAGAACTGCGTTGACGTCAAAGTTTCTCCGTAGCAACGGATATCGACTCTAACTTCGATGCCAGGCAAACGAGTTTATTATGTCAAGTGTGCCAGGCCCTACAGACGAGGAAACACAGCGGCTTTGCTCCCTCAATCGCTTGCATCAAGTGTAAGTTCCGGTAAGCCCCAGAGGCTTTGCGTATGTGCCTTCAGTCATCAATACGAGGTTACGCTGTATACGAACATGTGCCGTCACAATGATGATTTGTTGCCTTTGGGCCTAAACTTTAGCAGCAAGCCAATGCCTACCCTCATAAATTTCATAGTGTGATTCCCGAGCTGCATGCCAGCGCATTGGACCAAGGTCCTGAGGTAGTATTTCTGATACTGTGATGACCAAGCTGCGGCCGGTGATGGCAAACCACAAACAATACATCTGACGGTCAAGTATCAGAAATCGGTTGTTTCGATTAACCATACCATTTAATCATATTAGGTCATAAATAGAGTCGAATATCATAGTCCTTTACCTGCAAGTTTTTCCCTAAGTACCTACCTTAGTAAAGCAGATATATGTAACAGTAACATGTGCCTTTTACCTACCCTGGACCAAATTGTTGTATACACCTGTATCAAGAAAACCACAGGTACCAGGACTTATTCTGATACTGTGTCAGGCGATATCAGACTGGCAAGACCTGGTTATGACAGTGAGGTGATGTGTTGCTGGATGATATACTTTTTACACAAAAGGTTTGTTCAAGTCTTGCTTTTATATTAAGGCGACCAGCAAGTCAAACCAAATCGTTGAGAACAACTCTTGACAGCGTATATTCACCTGTATATAGAAAATTACCCATCAACTGTGCCAGCACTGTAAGTATTTTAGTTAGGCAACTAAGCTTAGGACTTCAAGGGGTATCAATATAAAACTGGTGCTACCTCCAGTTATTGTCATAGGGAGAATTCTAGATCTTTTATAGAGTTGCTGAAAAGTGGAGCTCCTGTCTCTCTCAAAAAACTAGGCCGTGACGTCGCTATCAACTGCAGCCTCTTCAACACTTTCCTACCGGCATCTCAAAATCATCCAGCCTCAGTGCTTCCATTCCCGTCTTTGCATCCAGGAGTAATATAGAGGGTTGAAGCGCGAACATCCAACTTTGCAACCAGCACCGCCTCTGCAAGAATTAAAGCTGTCGCAATATAGCAGTAAGCTTGCGACTATGACAGACTCACCACCAACGGAGCCCCGAGCTCGCTCAAGATCACCTGCTCCCAAGGACAAGGACGACCGCAAAGGTCGTGATGATACTTACAGAGAGAATGACGAACGTCGCCAGCGCAGAGACCGCAGCAGGTCGCGCGATCGCAACAACAACCGCGACCGCAGAGATTCTCCTCCACGTAGACCCCGAGATCGATCGCGGTCACCAGCGCGAAGACCCAGAGGTTCAGGCGGCTTCAAGTGGAAGGGAGAGCGCCGAGACAACGACAGAAACCGTGATTTCCGCAGGCGGTCACCGCAGCGACATCGGGATCGCGACTATGGCAGGGACCGGAACTACCGTCGAGATGACCGTGATGGGGGACGAGACAGACAGCGAGATGACGATAGGGATCAGAGAAGGGAGAGGAAGGAAAAGAAGGAAGAGAAGCCCAGAGCTCCTGTGGCTCAAGCAGGCGAGGAGATGATCATCGTCAACGTCAACGATCGACTTGGTACGAAAGCTGCTGTACCCTGCTTGGAGTCTGATACCGTGGGTCAGCTGAAGATGATGGTCGCCGCCCGAATCGGTCGTGACCCTGGCCAGATTATCTTGAAGCGACAGAGTGAGAGACCATTCAAAGACCACATTACCCTGGGTGATTATGGCATCTCGAATGGTGTGCAACTGGATCTGGAAATTGATACCCGGGACTAAAATGGCACGGAAGCACTGTTCAATATGAACTCTGGGAGCAAAGTTTTCAACTTTTTACTTTTTATCTGGCGTTATCTGGATTGCATGGCTAAAAAAATACACAATCGAACAGAAACAATTTAGTCTGGGAATACTGGCGTGAGCCATGCCATATAAAAGAAATCTCATCAAGAGGTCGTATCCAAACTCATCGAAATCGTTAAGAAAAAGCGCCTCGTAACCCGCAACACGCCTGTACCGTGACATAGATCGTGAACTAGGATATAAAAGTAGGTCTATCGACCGGAAGAATAGAAGAACCAAAAGAACTGCGATGCCCTCAAAGTATATGATATATATGCTTCAACATCTTTTCCCCCCGCACAACCAAGAAAATAGCCAAAGAAATATCCAACAAAGACAGAAAAGTAAGAGAAGAGGGTTGCTAGAAAACAAACGAATGATGGCCATAAGGATTACTTAGAGCTTTTCTTTATTTGAACATGGTGTTTGGGTCCCCATCGAATATCCCCGATTGGGTGCCGTAGCCTGAATCCTGCTCTAGAGCACTGCGGAGCAAGGACGATATTTGACCGTCGGGCTTCAGATCCTGAAGCCCTTCTTCTGGTTGATGAAATTGAGGCTCGACCATCTCGACAGTGACTCGAAGCTCGGGGTTAGACCCCATGTGGTCAAAGTTCATATCATTCAAATCATCATACTGCTGATCCAGCCACAGTTTCTCCTCTACCTTGGGTGACCGTTGCATGAGCCCCATGGATTCGCCAGCGGTAGATGGCACCCTTGAAGCAGTGGACTGAACCTGGGACACTATATCAGACAGTGATACTATCGCATCTCTATCCTTATATGGCATTGTCATGTCCTGGAAGAAACTCGGGTCTGCAGTTGCAGCATCGAAACACGTCCCTAGGAGCATTTTATTTTCATCATTATAGATCGGCGAATGCATACTTGCTGGTCCTTGCATGCGTGATCCTTGACGATCGCTTGTAGCCGTTTTATGCATAAAGAATGTATCAAAAGGCTGTTGTGGCAAGTTGTTTTGTGTAGATGCAGGTTGAAGCCGGGTGAAATCGCCATTTTGAGAGGGGTCCTGCGAGAATGCCTGCGAAGGAGTCTGTTGGAATGATGGCTGCCATCTCGAGTAGGGGTAAGAAGGGGAAAGCATGCTCTGTGTCTGTGTCTGAGCCTGAGGTTGTGGATGTGCTTGTTGTGACTGAAAACTGTAACCGGGAGATCCACCTTGCAGACTTCCAAAGGAAGCTGCTTGGCTCACTGGCGAGTAGGGAGATTGAGTGACTTCCTGAATCCCGTTTCTTCGCATATTCTTCATCATACCTGCGACAAGCTCTGGTGAGGTATTATATATCATCAGGGCAATTGGCGGTTGGGAAGGTTGCTGGGCACTTGGTTGCTGCCATGATGAAGGATATGGTGGCGCCGCATGTAGATTCGGAGGGTTTCTCGTAGCTTGTTGAGGAAACTGGTTGGGCCTCTCTGCCCGTGGCCGGTCCTGGGTCGCTGGAGAGACTGTGGATGTTGAAGGTGCCTTTGCTTTGCCCTGTCCATGGGATATCTTTGAGGCAGCAGGGCGAAGATCGCGAGTGAGCTGTTCCGTGGCAGGTCGGCGATGTGTTTGGTTGTTGTTGTTTTGCTGCCTCTGGTTGTTGCGATTGTACTTGTTTGCCAGGCTTCGATAGTTGGACTTGCGTGGTGGCATGTTTTTAGGAGGCCCGCTGGGCTTTACGGTAACCGAACAGAAGGTGGTGTATAGAATATAGACCTTCTTCTCCTTTGGCTGCTCCGCATTGTAATCACATAATGGTTCAGCCATATGATCCTGCATGCCCTTCTTATCAAACGTGCGCCAGCATCGCAGGCAGAGGGCCTTGCCGTGATGCTCTTGATCTGAGAAATCCTGTCCCTGCCACTCGTGCAATGAGTCGCATTTGCCACAGTTTCCTTTCGCTTTGATGAAAGGGTCGAAAGTTTGACAACTTGTCAGGTATTTGCGAGCAGTATAGTACGGATCTCTTCCACGAATAAGACCATGATGATCGGTGGCGTGGGTGACAATGTGTGATATTTCATCCTTGCGGCCTGAGCATGCATGCCTTTCAGGAGACGACAAGCGCTTTGGGTCGAATAGCCAGAAGAAACATGTCTCGCAAGCGCCTATGAAATCCTCAGGCGTGACCAAATTGTTTGGGCGCCCACGTACAGGGCCGTCTTTCCGAACATTGGATGAATTTAAACCACTGGAAGCTGACAAGGGCTGCAGATTTCGAGTTTGCCGTTGAGACTCTTGTGTATCCTCGATCGTTTGCAGTGGCACACTTGCGCCTTGCTGGGGAAGTCTGGAAGAACCAGATGACGCTGGAGATGTACGGTGTACCGATTGGCTCTTGTGTCCGGATCTGTACCGCTTTGCGTGCTGATATTTGCCAGTCGCTTCATCGTCGGTTGAGCGACTGTTTTGGCGTTTAGGTACTTTCTTCGAGCCCGAAGATGTGTCTGTGCCGGTTACCGACCAAGCTGTCTGTTGGGATACCGGACCTGGTGGTTGCTTGTAAGTGCCACGCGTATGCGGTCCAGATGGAGTAGTGAAAGCTGAAGAACCTTGAGGTGTTGCTAAACCCGGAGGTCTTCCTTCGTCATGATTACCATTGTCGGTATATCTTATCTGTCTGTCGGAAGGGGTACCAAATGGCAGAAAAGATTGTGATGAAGGCCTAGGTCTCTGCATCAAACGTTCATCAATGGATGTAGCATTGTTCGATGGGATGAAGCACCGATTGTGCGGCCCCGTTGTACTGGGCGTACCGATTGCCTGAGTTGATGGCCTGCGGCCTCTTTGAAGCACATCGTCGACACGGCCAATAACTCTGTAGTTATCAAGTTGGCGTTGAGGTAGAGATCGGGAAGTGATAAAGGTATTCTCTGATGGCTGAGAATTTGGTTGATGATGGAGCCAGTTCGCTACCTGGAGACTGCTTCCGCGGCGTTGCTGCTCCTCTAACTGTTCCAGCTCCCAGTCGGTAGGGTCATTCAATCGTGGGAGGTTGCCAAGGTCGATGTTTTCGTTACTCTCGACGATCTGGTCACTATTCGCGCGACCCAAGCCCTGGTTTGATAAACCGTCCATGGTGAATCCTTGATGCAAACTTCCCAATGGCGTTGCAATGCGACGGGAGGCGGGCTAGTACACCCCGCTCTCAGCCAAACGAGGATGATAGCTGTAGTTATTGATGAGGTCGAGATGGCAGATTGGTGGCGAAGGTTTGGAAGTGCTGAAGCAAACGGGGAAGGGATTGGAAGATGAAAGGTGAGGCATAGTGGAATAGATTAAAGAGGCCCGACAATGGGAGTCCACGATGGGTAGGTAGGACGATGTGAAGGTATCTCGTACCGAATAAGGCTGTGAGATGGACAAGTTGATTGGTGGTTGAGGTTGAAAAAGGCATCCTTTCGAGTTAGCCCAACTCATTTTCAACCCCCCAGCGAAACTGCGCCCGACGATTTGGCGGAGGGAATATCATGTTGAGTGAGCTTGGGTCGAGATGTTGATGTTGATGTGTTGTTGGAGGTTGAAAGATAGTTGAGATGATTTTGAGCCAGCGGCGAGGATAATTGAGGGATGAAAATGGGGGAGTCTCAACGGTAAAAGGCGATGTTGGTGTTATTGGCAGCCAGTGGTTCGCCCACTTATGTCGTTGCCGTCCATACAGAAAAGAGGGGTTTCAGGCAGAAAAAACCACACAAATGTGCGCAAGATTGGTAGCATTGGGTAACAAGATGACCGAGAATGTCTCGAGACCTTGCTTGTTTGTTTGTATGAGCAACGTTACCTCATGTCATACCAAGGTACTAAGCTAATGTTCAACACTCAATGCCAGCATCAGCCACAAGAAGACCAATTGGGAGGCCAAGAAAAAGATTGCCCGACATTTGAGTCCAGCCTATCATTGAACTAATTGGTATAGCAGTGGCTTGTTTGATTGGACTTGGTAAAACAAGAATATCAAATTGAAGCCCATTCAGGCCTCGAAGCTTCAGAAGTCACTTACACAGCTCTTGATCTTTAGTACGCCTGGTGGGGAAGAAGATCGTGGAGTCGGTTTGGCCCCTTTTCCGCGGAGTAGAAAGATCGCACTAATTGATATATTAAACCCGGGGAATTATTAGTAAATTTCCAGTAAATATATAGGAACTAAAATAAATGCCGAATTCGACTCCTAAACCGATCCCGCAGACTCTCATTGCGATGTCTAGGGTATTCTTAGAACCATGA
Organism: Fusarium sp. NRRL 29148; assembly: GCA_013759095.1. Taxonomy (NCBI): domain Eukaryota; kingdom Fungi; phylum Ascomycota; class Sordariomycetes; order Hypocreales; family Nectriaceae; genus Fusarium; species Fusarium sp. NRRL 29148. The sequence continues at coordinate 47,212 of JABSTL010000061.1, forward strand.
ATGGATGTCAGAAGACATACTCACCGTCTGGCTGCTATATGCTGCTGATGGATTGTTCCCTTTGAACTCCCACGAATGTGGCGGCCGAAGACTTGCATTTTACCCAAACTCGTAAAACTTGAGGCGAACATGTCTGTGCTGCTGACAGTCACCGGATCACGCATAGAAAAGAAAAACCATGAGGAGGAATGGTCCTGGGGCTACGACAAAGCCGCATCCAGCCCCGGATCTGAACCATTGGTTATCGCCAATCGATGCATGTAAACAGACATGACGCCATAACAAGAAGCCTGTTGCCAACCTGCCAACATACGCGTAAACCGAGATCGCGCCTGATTTGATAGTTGCCCAAGATATTACTCTCATTATGTAACTCTATAATAGGATATCGAAGGGAGGAAAGAAACCTCAGGACCTCAAATCCTAAATGACAAAAAGACTTAGGTAACTTGGCAGAAGTTTAGGATATCTTTTATAAAGTACCGAGTATATGATATCTTTGACTGAGTTTATTTTAGCACCGAGGTCTCATGTTTTCTTGCTCCCTGAGGCCTGAGGGGATCCGCGGCATGAATTCGAGGTCAGGGTTGCAATAGCCAACTTGTCTTTGTTAGGAAATAGGCGGCGAGCTTGTCGATCGTTGCAGCGACGGCGAAGCCAACCTTGTATGTTAAAGCGGACCGACAACTTCTCCAACGAAGCATTGTTTGGAGCGGTGTATGATTCACTCTTCTCGAAGATCAATATCAATGCCGCCAATTTCCATAGAAGGAGATATATAGTTTCTGAACGTCATTGCCTCTTATGAATCCCTGCTTGCTACAATTACAGGATGTATATCTCACATGAATTCGGAGAGGTATCCGACTGTTGTTCGCATAACTCGCCGTGGCACGAACGCATGCCGAGTCGTTTCAACTGACACTCTGTAGACAATTGACCTCCTTCGGAAATGTATTGTAGAAGACAGTTAAAGGTTATATGCCACTAGAGTCTCTAAAAAGAGACCAGAACAGCCACCAAGCTCAATACAAGGTCGTCCTAGACTTGGAACATTCCGCGTGGGAATTGTTTTGATCAAGGCTATAACTTGGCTTTTCGATATTGGAAGGAGAAAGTAAACCATACAATAGGCCATTGAACTACAGGCCGGAGCATGAGTCGTGTTGAAATATCGCCGAGTAGCTAAATGTCGATCATTCTCTGTCAAGGTCTAGCGTCCTAGGGAGGAAACAAGATTAGGGGAAGAATACCACGAGGTTTAGACCTTGAGCTTTCAACTCCAAAGATGCATCTAGAGCCTTAGAATTCAAGTTCAACTGCGAAGCATTCAAGTTCTCAGAATCTTCAGGGCTGGACACAGCATTGAGATGAGGCGAATGTCTACCCGAGCTTGAGGTGAAATGCCCCCTTGATCTCTCCTCACTATCAAGTCTGTAGAATATGATCGACGAACCCTGAAACCCTCACTGATATTCCCCAGACCATACCCCAGATGCTGAACTTTATTCCCCGCACACTATCTAGCCACACCCCATGTATGGATGCGTACTCCTGCGTGACAACGTCCCGTCATCACTCGCGTTCTCCAGATTTTAACTGCCCGGGTGGCGCCGTTGGGAACAGTTAATCGCCATTGTACTATCTGTGTTTGGCTTAAGGGCGTGGAGCAGAGACTGTCTACTTGAATTAGGATTCGGAGCCAAGAGAATTTGAACAGCCACTCCAGCCGCAGAGCAGTTTCGGAGGTTTATCTAGAGAACTGTAGTCTTCTTTTCAGTATATAAAGCCAGTAATATCCCGATCGAGTCGTGCTTCTCCGTTTCAAATAGTTCCATCAACACTAGTAACCCAACATCCAGCGCTCCACATAACCCCTTATTCTCCCATTGCCAGTCATGTCTCCCAAAGATGATAAAATTCTCCATGATGAATATGATGGAACTATAGAAGACATCAACATCGTACCTACAGCAGACCTCCCGACAAGACTCGCAGATAGCGTCGCCTATGGCCCAGGAGGTATCCGAGGCGTTATACAGTCCCCCTTTGTCTTTGGAGCTGCATTTCTCGCCTCACTAGGCGGCTTCCCCTTTGGATATGGCCAAGGCGTTGTTTCCATTATCAACTTCATGCCTCAGTTCCATGATGTCTTTCCTAGAGAAGCTTCTGGCTTTGGGAAGGGCTTCATGACTGGCATGCTTGAGTTTGGAGCTTTCTTGGGTTGTTTCTTCATGCCCTGGATCGCCGATAAGATCTCCCGAAAGAAAGCCCTAGCTGTTGTTGTTGTGATCTTCAATACTGGTGCCATACTTCAGACTGCTGCCGTTAACTATGAAATGCTCGTTCTTGGTCGCACAGTTGGCGGAATAGGTGTCGGCGCTCTTGCATTGGCAAGTCTCAAAACTCGTACAACTTGAAGCACTTGTCTGAGACCTTTCTAGGGCGCTCCTCTTTACGTCTCCGAAATCTCAACCCCGAATCTACGAGGAACTCTTCTGGTTCTCGAATCTATATCTATCTTTGCCGGCGTAGTTGTTTCATTTTATATCACTTATGGAACTCGCCACTTGGAGGGAGATATCGCCTTCCACCTTCCTCTTGGTCTCCAAATGGTCTCTGCAACAATAGTTGGAGTTGGAATCCTCTTCTTCCCTTACTCACCCAGGTGGCTTGCCCTTGTTGGACGCACAGAAGATGCTCTGAGCGATCTATCTCGAATGCGTCGTCTTCCTCCTGACGACTCCAGAGTCCTTACTGAGTATCAAGGCATTATCGCTGAGGCGCAATTCCAGAAAACCGTGCTTGAGCGTCGCCACCCTGGTAAACAGGGCTTCAAGCTTGAAGTCTTGACTTGGCTTGACTTGTTTAGCCCTAAGACATGGCGAAGAACCGCCGTGGGTTGTGGAATTCTCTTCTTTCAACAATTCAGGTTAGTCAGTCATATAACGCAAAAGACTTTGCTATAGCAAGCGGTTCCCCGAGTTTTGGCTTGGTCTAACAATTCAGCGGAATCAACGCATTCATTTACTACGCCCGACTCTTTTCCAGTCACTTGGCCAGTCTGAGGAGATGTCTCTTACCATGTCTGGCATCTTTAATGTTCTTCAGCTAGTTGCTGTTGGCGTCTGTTTCTTTATCATAGATCGAGTTGGCCGCCGTCCTCTAGCCATCTTTGGGGGTGTTGGAGGTGCTGTTTCGTGGGGATCATGGCTATCCTTATTGGCATCTTCTCCCACGACTGGAAGGCCAATGCAGCAGCTGGTTGGGAATGTGTTGCTATGGCCTTCATATTCATTCTATGTTATGGAGTTTCGTATTCGCCTCTGGGTTGGGCCATGCCATCAGAAGTCTTTCCCAGTGCAACTCGATCTAAGGGTGTAGCCCTTTCAACTGCAACTTGCTGGATTTGTAACTTTATTGTCGGTGAGTCTTACAGAGTCCTTTCTTACAAGAGGCGTCACTAATACACATGTGTAGGTGTCATTACTCCTCCTATGTTGGAGTCCATTGGATTTGGCACGTCTGTCTTTTACGGATCCTGGTGTGCCATCGCTGCGGCCTGGGCATCTTCCTTGCCTCTGAGACTAAGGGGAAATCTTTAGAGGAGATGGACCAAGTATTTGGAGACAACAGTGGTCAAGAAGAAAAGGAGGTTTTGAAAGCAACTGCTGCTCAGGCCAGAAGCGCAGGCAATCTTATTCATCATGTATAATTCGTTTGCTGCCCTCAGATGGTATAGTGAATCTAGATTTTGGTCAAGATATTTTGCCGCGTACTGAGTTGTGGACCTGGCCTCACAACGAAGAACTTGCAAAACCACTAGCTACTAGCGGTATCAATTTTCTATTGTTAGACTGAATATTCTACCTTCCCTACCTCGTATCCCGTTCTCCATAACCATAAACATCCCAGTAACCCGAACACCAAAATGCAAACTTATTTTTAATTTAAGCAACCCATTTACGGGCGTTCAAGAAGAGCTGAAACCAAGGACCATATTGTCCCCACTCAGCCAGCTGGCGCTCAGGCTTCCATGAGCCAACATCGGCCATAATGGTACGCTCGGGGTGAGGCATCATGGCGACGACACGGCCATCCCTGCTCTGCACACCTGCGATACCCTGAGGGCTGCCGTTGGGGTTGAAGGGGTATCTCTCTGTCACGGAGCCGTAGTTGTCGACATAGCGGAAGGGAATAAGACCCGAGTCGTTCACAGACTGCAAGTCGTTGGCAGAGGAGAAGGCTGCTCGGCCCTCACCATGAGAAACGACGATGGGGAACGAGGATCCGCTCATGCCACTGAAGAAGACCGAGTTCTCGGACTTGTCTTCGATGGTCACCATCGAGTATCGGCCCTCGAACTGGGTGCTGGCGTTTTCAACTGGAAATGGTTAGCTTCCGCGGCCGTGAATACAAGCCAAATGACGTACCGAATGTTGGCCAGTGCTCGGCTCCGGGGATCAACTCCTTAACTGAAGATTGTTAGCATGATTCAAGAACTAACGAATGAGATATGAACTCACGTCGAGTCAGCATCTGACAACCGTTGCAGACACCTAGTGAGAAGGTATCAGGACGCTGGAAGAAAGCCTCAAACGTCTTGCGAGCACCTTCATGCATCAGGATAGACTGGGCCCAGCCGTTACCAGCGCCGAGAACGTCACTATCGGATGTTAGTATCGCTTCAAGGACAAGAAAATTCCGGCACAACGCCAATAATGGATTTACTTACCCATACGAGAAACCACCACAGGCAGCAAGGCCTCGGAATCCGTCTAGAGAGAAGCCGTCAAGGATATCAGACATGTGAACATCAACAGCGTCAAAGCCAGCAGCTCGGAAGGCAAAGGCCATCTCGGCGTGACCGTTGACGCCTTGCTCTCGGAGAATGGCAACTACGTGATGTTAGTATGTACCCGATTCGTTCAGGACTTTGTGATCTTACCTCTGGGTTTGTATACCAGGCTCTTGATGCTTGTGAGAGCTGGAAGGCTGACATCAGCGGGATCAAACTTGAGCTTGTAGTGTAGACCAGGATCCCTGTTATCTTGAATAGCCTCGAACTCTGACTGAGCGCACTCGGGATTGTCTCGGAGCTTCTGCATCTCGTAAGAAGTGCTGGCCCACCACTGTTGGATCTTGGCACGCTCCAGGTCGACGATGGTCTTTGATCTGTACTTGACAAGGAGAGACTGCTTGCTAGTAGGGCGCACATAGCCGATAGTCTTGATAAGGCCATGGGGAGGACCACATGTTGCGAAGCACCTCTTGAACTTGATCTCGTCACCTCGGCGGATCTGGAAGACAGCTCCCAACTCTTCGTTGAAGAGGGCATCGAGCACCTTGTCCTCAGACTCAGCGAGGTTGTCAAGAGAAATATCAGCGCCACAACGGCCAGCAAACATCATCTCAGCCACAGTTGTGAGCAGACCACCATCAGAACGATCGTGGTATGCAAGGACAATGTCCTCCTGATGAAGCTGCCACAAAGCATCAAAGAAGTCACGGATGATCTGAACATCGCGAACATCAGGAGATTCGTTACCAATCTGACCGAGTGTCTGAGCAAGAGCGGAGCCACCCATGGCACGGAAGCCCTGGGCAAGGTCAACGAAGACCAGGACAGACTCTCCAACCTCCTCAACACGGCGAAGCTGGGGCGTCCATGTGCTGCGGACATCTTCGACCAAGCTGAAGGCTGAGATAACCAGTGAGACAGGAGCAGTGACAGTCCGGGACTCAGAGGTGTCCTTGTCCTTCCAGGAGGCCTTCATAGACAGTGAGTCCTTTCCGACAGGAATTGAAACACCAAGTTGAGGGCAGAGCTCCATGCCGATGGCCTGGACAGCATCGTAAAGAGCAGCACCTTCGCCAGGGTGACCAACAGCGGCCATCCAGTTGGCTGAGAGCTTAACGCGCTTGAGATCACCGTTGACTGGACCAGGCTTGATGTCAGCAGCACCAAGGTTCATCAAACTCTCAACAACAGCCATACGGGCAGATGCGGCTGCCGAAATGAGAGCGAGATTAGGCTTCTCGCCCATCGCCATGGCCTCACCACGTCGCTTCTTGTCATCAAGACTGAAGCTAGTAAGGGTGACGGCGACATCTGCAACCGGAGTCTGCCAAGGACCAACAAGCTGGTCTCGAACAGATAGACCGCCAACAGTACGGTCACCGATAGTGATGAGGAAATTCTTTGACCCAACAGAGGGAAGGTTGAAAACCAGCTCTGTAGCTTTAGTGACCAAATCGCCAATGTCAGAGCTGCCGCAGTGCTCGGTGAGACTTTTGACAGCGTCAAAGGGACGAAGGTTCTTCTCAATACGTTGAACGTCCTTGGAAATTCGTCGTCCAGGAGGGAAGAGAACATCCATGGGAAGGTTAATGGGATCAACGGGAGGCTGAATAGTAGGCTCACGATCAGTGAGAACAAGCCTTGAAACACCACTCTCATCCTTGGTAACCGCAGTTCCTACAACGGAGAAGCCACATCGCTCTCGTCGGCAGATGCTAGTGAAGCGGTTGAGACCATCCTTGTTGACGAGAAGAACATATCGTTCCTGAGCCTCGTTACACCAGATCTGAAGAGGAGACATAGAGTTATCGGCGCTCTCAACCTGTCGAAGTTCGAACTTGCCTCCGAACCCAGCGTCCTTCACAAGCTCAGGAAGAGCGTTTGAGAGACCGCCAGCACCAACATCATGGATAAACGCAATTGGACTTTCTGGTCCAAGGGCAACGCAAGTGTTGATGACCATCTGGGCTCGTCGCTCCATTTCGGGGTTTCCACGCTGAACACTGTCGAAGTCAAGATCCGCTGTGGCATCGCTACCAGTGTTGGACGAGGCAGCACCACCACCAAGACCAATCAGCATAGCAGGGCCACCCAGGACAATTACATGGGCCCCCTCTTCAACATGGCTCTCTTCCTTGAGAGCATGTTGGGGTCGAACGCTACCGATACCACCAGCAATCATGATTGGCTTGTGGTATCCTCTGTACTCTGGAGCATCGGATCCGGCCTCGTTGGTGAGAAGAGTACGGAAAGTACCGGTCAGGGCCGGACGACCAAACTCGTTATTGAAGCGAGCAGAGCCAATGGGAGCCTCCAGCATGATGTCAAGACTGGAGGCGTAGTGAGAGGGACGTCCAATATCAAGCTCCCATGGCCTCTTGTTGCCAGGAATCAAGAGATCAGAAACCCAGAAGCCGGCAAGACCAGCTTTGGGAGAAGAGCCACGTCCAACAGCGCCCTCATCTCGAATCTCACCACCACTTCCAGTTGCGGCACCGGGAAAGGGGGAGATGGCAGTGGGATGGTTATGCGTTTCAACCTTGATAAGAGGCTGGACAACCTCGCGGGTGAGCTTCCAGCTTCCGGTGGAATAATCTGGAGCCCAGTAGTTACCCTCGTCACCGGAAAGGCTACGAGTGAATGTTAGCAAACAAGCTCGAATACTTGATCTCCAACCGGAATTGTATATGTGTAACCAAGACTTACACAGCCGCGTTATCAGAATAAGCACTGATGACATATTCAGGGTTTAATTTATGGGTGTTCTTAATCATGCCGAACAAGCTGTTCTCCTGGCTGACACCGTCAATTGTCCATGAAGCATTAAAGACATGATGCCGGCAGTGCTCAGAGTTGACCTGAGCAAACATAAACAGCTCAACGTCGTTCTACTGAAATCAGTAAATTGATTTTCAACGTCGGACTTATGAGTCATACAGGGGATCGACCAAGAGCAGTGTACTGTTTAACCAAGTACTCCATGTTAGGTTGGTCGAGACCAAGCCCAGCCTGTTTGTTATGGTCCTGGAGAGCGGCCAAGGGACCGCGCTCATCGGAAAAGATGTCAACGACGACGAGAGGGTTTCGAGCACCTTGAGCGAACATGGTATTGAGGGCCGGTGGAGAAAGACTGAAGAATTCTGTCATGCGATCATGCAGGATGTCCCGGAAACCCAAATCCTCCTCTCCCTTGAAACCATCCTCGAGTTCGATATGGATGACTCGACCTCGTTCGATGCGGTTAACGGTCTTGAGATCGCAGACGAGGGCGATGCTTGTAGCTTTGGAGCTCCATGGGGAAACGTTCCGGGGGCTGACGTAGATATCGATGGCATTCTTGTTGTCGCCGGTTGAGGGAGCATCTGCAGGCTGCTCAATGGCCTCGAGGATCTTATGAATGCTGCCGAGAACGGCGGCATCCTCAGTCTCGAGGTCGAGGTAGTATTGCCAGGAGCCCGTGAGCTTAGCAACCTTGACGGGACTCTGATCATTGATGCGCTGCACGAGCTTCTGAACTTCAGAAGCCGTGTAGCACGACTCGCCGATCAGGACGTGGTGCATGGTGAATGGATTTGCGAGTTCAAAGCAAGATACGCCTTGACGCTTGTACGCCAACGTCCTGTAGCAGGAAGAAAAAATAATTGCCAGTTCCAATAAAGGCGTCCCCGCCGAGTAGAGGAACAAAGTTTCGCCGCGATTTGCCCTGTTGCCCGCGGTCCAACTCTATCTGCCCGTGGCCACCGGAAATCCACTCGCGGATGTTTTTTTTTAATTCAATTCTAGGCGCAAAATATTCCTTGGGGTGTCTGATATTCTAAGTATTTGCTCACTGATACTATGTTTCTTATCAATCCGTCATAATCCTATCGCTACATGGCTGAAGCTGTGCACGTTCCCTTAGCGCGGGGCAATCAATCGTCTGCGGGGTTTTGGAGCTCTCAGATGATTCTGTGAGTCGAAAGTATCAAGCCAGCGTAAGAGGAAATCATTCACGTACATTGTTTCTACCTTGTAGAGCTAATATGCTAAGGGACTGAAATGGATCAATTCAACTGAGTAATAATGTACACACTGCCCTAGATAATAAACCTTATACATCGTCAGGCTATTCTGGCTAATATGACTGTTTTTGGACAGTCCGGATATAGTGAGAACCGGTAGCTTGCGAACACCGAAACAATCCATTGACTTTGATATCTATCTAGCGTAAAGTAATCTTCTGTTGTATGCTTCTAGGTCATGACTGAAGGGAAATGGAAACAATTGACTCGGTATCCTTGAGCGAAAGGTAAAGTGTTATTGCTGAGGTTTTAACTTAGAGAGATGCCATACTCAAGTATACCTAATTTAGCAAGAAACCTGAATTTCTTATTCATACTTGGTATGTTCTTGAATTGCGTTTTGAAATTTGAGTCGGTTCAATTACCACAAAATTGCTACAATCTGCTGTGGCTGGGCAACGTTTTCATCAATAAAGGTCTAGACGCAGCTGGAATAACGAGGACAATATCAATTGTATTCGGTTGCCGGAGAAAAACTGTCTTGCTTGTATCAGGGTAAGACATCAATGTGCAATGCCAGCAGACACATCTGAGACATGGAGATTATCAAGTTCAGGCAATCCTGAGAACAAACTGTCATATTTATCTCGTAATCTCAAAGAATCGCTCTGACTTGGGAACGAGTTGGGTCGATTAGTCACGATTCAGCAAAACAAGGTCGCCATCTGTCGGCATTTGCCGTGATGCCAGCGACATCTGTCGAGAGTCGGAGAACAAAGAATGAGCAAAAGGCGCAGTGGCAGAGTGGTNNATCAGGCCTGCGTCGCTTCAGTACCTTTTTGATACTTGATATAAGTTTCCACCCTTTAGAGCACTCATTGTGCATGGTGGCATGTTTTCCTTGTATGCTAATAACGCGCCATATTGATTTATTAATTGTAGGGTAGCTATAAAACTGACTGAACCTTTGCTGTTTCTTACTTAGCGTAATTCTCACGCTAGATAAATAGTTATTTACTTTAAGGATCTCAGTTTA
>JABSTL010000062.1:0-95168 GCA_013759095.1 Fusarium sp. NRRL 29148
TTCTCTATCTATTAGTAGTACTTATAAGTTATAAAGTATTTATCATTACAAGTAAAATAGTAGATATTTTAATAAAATAGTTGCTCTAGGGGTCCGTGTCTTATTTCCCTTCGAGGCCATACCCGGCCGAACATGCCGCCGGCCCCCGGAGATCCTCAGGTACCGTCCTCATACCTTAGTCTACTTGAGCCGCTTGCAGTGCCCGCTGCTAATCTATCTGATCGGCTAACGACGCTATAACCAGATGGATTCGACCCAATGGAACCCATGCTTCTTTGGTACACCATCCGGGGATCAGAGTCGCCCGTGCATGATCACGATAGCTTCATTGACCCTTTCTTTGACGAGTGACGGCCCGCCATGGAGATTAGAGCCCATACCGGGCGTCTTGCGGTGAAGGGGAAACAGTTAGCTTAGACGAACCGGAGCTCCAAATCACTACCCGGAGGACGCAGTCACGAAGAACGGAGCTCTCTAACCAACAAACAGACAGGGCCGGGGAGCTTTCCCTGGCGGTCTTGACGAATGTATTTTGTGGTACCTTGCCAATAGCTATGGCAAGGAGCTGTCACCGTATCACAGCATCATATCACATCCATTCTTTCTGCTCTTCAAATTCGCATCGCGGGGCAGCCCCTCCTAACAGGTACACGCAAACCAACGGCACAGACACGTGTTGATTGCAAATGTGACCCTGTGCATTTTTTTTAAATTCGAGATTTATGACGAGCCTTTACGTTCAAAGCTGGAAACAATTGTCAGAAATTAGTTGCTCGTACCTAGTCCTGCTGTGTGTGGTTGAGTTACGTATTGTAGCCAAGTACATCGTGTAAATAAAGGCCAGTTTAGGTTGTCTCTTACACGCCGGCAACACCTCCAGCTCCCGTCAAGTTCCCCAGACAGCCCAGGGTCCCGATTACTTACCCAAATGGCTCACCTTGACACCGTGCCGGCGGCCCAAGCGTCTCTTAAAAGACACACCTCGTCCATTCTATACCAGGTTGTACGTACCATTGCTACCATTGCGAGTCCAGAAAGATATGTCCCTGAGCTTCTGAAGCTTAGCGGATGTCTAAGTAGAGATTGCCTAATCGGCGGTTTCGTCCCCTGTCTATCCACTCCTTCACAAGGCATCACGGCCTCGACAGGTATACAAGTTACACCAACAACATCACACGGCATTCTTTGGTATCGTAGACGAGATTTCCTATAGATCACGAGGTTCGTGCTTGTATAGACTATTCTCCCATCCAATGCTTCGTAATCTAAAGCCCTTGTGCGAATTGCATCGGATATGTTTACCGCTCATCACGGCAATTGGGTCTATATTTGTCGAATATACGTAATCCCCTTGCATCTCGATACAGTGAAACGGGCTGAAAAGGTCACGATGCCAGATGTTTAATTGCCAATGGCTTCTCGTCAAATATTGACGAGCTCCATTAAAGGTCATGTGTTGTACCCCTCGGAGCAGGGGAATAAACAAATTACGTACTAGCCTCGTTGCTTACAGGATACCAAAATCAACGTCTCAAAGCGATCTAGAAGCTAGGTCAAACTTGAACACTCCAACTACTCAACAAGACAGGTTCCAAACATCCACTCCCGATTTTTCCGGCTGTTCCTCTTCCTTCCCGTGTCTCGCAATACGTCCATGACTCTCCTTCTTACTTTTTCTGCTTTTCCTAATTCCAGCATTCTTGTGTTCGAAATGTGACAAGGACGAGGAACAACGAGTATAGACCCAAGGTCCATGCCCACAGCTAAACGTCAGGCACTGCGTATGGCCTTGTAGCCAAAGCTACGTTCGGTCCCGAAGAAGTCATTCGCATGTTCCTCCAGGTTTCTTTCTGGGACTGTTCTGAAATGAACAAACACATCGATTCATGTTGCATGTGCTGCAAATCATAGCCGCCGAGTCGCAGGTGTATGGTTAATCAGTTTTGCATATTACTTGCCAACTTTTATATCTTGGACATGTCATTTTTCCTGAGAAGTTAAAACAATAGGAGCTTCTCAAGTTGTCTCTCTACTACACAATGTGATATTGCTTACACGTCTTCTATGTCAGGCACAGTTTGGTTCCCCCAGAGACTGGCATATTCTTGCCGTGTGCAGTGAGCATTACCATATGGCCCTGCGGTGAATAGTAAGGCAGCATATTTGTGTCACGGTCCTTTGGAAGATCCAAATGCCAACTCTACATATATGGATCTTGACCAAGAAGACGCATTACATCGTGGAAGGCTCACACGACTTCGGCAGAATATTGCCGTAGTCATAGTGGACAGCGTGGAATTCCTGAGTGTGACACCTATACCGCCAATATCGGCATCAGCATTGGATGGTTGGAATAGGCTGCGGCAGGATCATTGCCATGTTCAAGATGATGGGTGTCGACGTTAGCCAAGCTGGAGTTATTCGAGCCTGGTGATGGAGCAAACAGCCTCCCACCACTCGATTTCCAGCACTCTGTTCTGAAGCGCACTTCTGTTGTAGAAAAGACGTAACATGACGGGATACGCAGAGACCAATACTCCTTATTATCTCGGCGCTCTACCTCGTAACGCTCACAATATGTTCCTGGCCATGGCCTAGAATTTGTGCAAGCAGATGTCATGAGGACGACTTTATTCAATGTATCTGCATTATGAATGATGATGATAGTTCCATTTCGCATTCTCAAAGCTCCTCCTGTACTTGGCAGTAAGAGGCTCGATGGCCGTTGTCTTTGGAGGGTGCACGTGACGATAGTCGCTGGTGACGGAACTCGTCGGCTAAACCAGGGTGTTGTAAGTGGAGCACTCAAGCAGCTTCCAAAGAAAAATTACTCCCATGACATCGTGACGCCCAACGTCAACGCCAACCTACCACTCATCAACCAGTCACCGAGAGAACATATTTTCTTATCGGGCGGAGATTTTTCAACTCGCTTATCTGACGAGATTCCGCCACCAATTCCGGTATATTCAGAAGCCTTGTGATTTGGGCTGCGACTATTCGGCAATTCCTTCTCCGCCAAAGGCTCTTCAACAGCTCTTAATACCTTGAATAATCGACTACTCGAAACACAAACCTTCAGCTTCTCAAGATGGTTACTCTTACCGAGGTTGAGGACGAGCACTTCCAGCACCCTCAGGCTGGTCCCGATGTTGAGGAGGACGATGATGACTACTCCGATACTGGTAATTAACAACCCCGCGCCTTTAATCGCGATATTGTGCATGCTAACAACGCCCGTAGACTCCGAGATTTCCAACGAGTCCGACTACGATCCTTCAGAAGAGACTCTCGCTGAGCGACTATACGCCCTGCGCGACATCGTCCCCCCAACTACTCGCTCATGGATCTCCGGCAAGGCCAACACCATCGGTAACGCTGCCTGGAGCGTTCTTTCTTTCAGTGGCAAGGGCGCTTGGGTGCTCACCACCTCTGCCCTGTTCTTTGGTGTTCCCTTCGCTCTTTCTTTCGCCGAGGATCAACAGCTCACTGCTATGGAGCAAGAGTACAATATGCGACAAAGCGGCAGTGAACTTTTGACCGCTGGCTCCGAACAGAGCACCGCTGACCAAGTTGGCGCCGCCCTCGATGGCAAGCCTGCCCAACCCTCTCTGTAAACAAATAAGTAGGAGTCACGCAACCGAAAAACCTTGACCTTACGATTCTGGGTATGAGGATATCTTAGACAGTGCCTTTTGTTGCTAGGCGCAGTCATTATTGGGCCGGAAAATGCGGCTTTCCATGTGTACAATAATTGTTTACGGCGTATATGGCCGATGAAGACCTATGATGGATCCAACTGGGTTTGACCGGGAGGAACGAGAAGCGCAACGCATCCACGGCGCATGGTTACCGGTGTAAAGTATAAGATGGGGTTGGTAATGGCTGCGATCTCATCTCCACGAAAGGCGGTTTCACATGTATTTTGTCACATTAGAGCTGTATCATTGATGACTTATGTGTGAGCTTGATATAAACCACAGCTTGTTCTACCTTGATATCGTTGGTATCGTGCATTGCTTGAGATGATAACGATGAATGGGAAAGTCACGGAATGTGATGAAATTGAAATCAAGTTTCGAGGCACAGCAGCTCGTTCGACCAAGAATATCGCTCGCAATATAATTGTGGCGACAAAGTAGGATCTCCATCAAGTTCAGGGTAGGTATCCTGGTTAACACTAACTTGCATTGTGATGGATAGATGAGCATCAATTCTCGCAACTGCACCGCGAGAGACTTACTAGAGACTCTACATATTCCCAGCTAACGCGGATCAAGTAGCTGTCACGTAAAACGAACAAAGCCAGCCATGGACTTCGTCGGACTGCCAAAGATAGAGGTTGTTTGAACCCCACGTTCCAGTTTTTAATATTGACGATATGAAAGCTTCACGCCCACTTGACTGGCAGCATCTCACGCCGCGCTCTCCATGAGGTATGGCTACGTAAAAAGCAGACAGGCAACACCGACCTAGAAGATCCTCTGATCGTCATGCCTGAAGGGAAATATGATTACAACTTGCAAACGTGGGGCTTACCCCCATCAATTAGTATGACAGGAAGCTGACTACACTTCACAGATTCTTCCCGCTCTTCAGCAGTTACATATATAACCTTATCACGGATGAGGAATCTGTTCGAGACACAACCAAATCTGTATTGTCAGACTTTCTTAATGATGGCGTCTGTTATCTCGAGCTTCGAACAACACCACGCACCACTCCTCAGCTCTCAGCAGAGCAGTACATCTCAACTCTTCTTGATGTGATCTCGTCATTTGAGTCTCAGAACCCTCAAATGCACACTCGCTTGATCCTCGCTGTTGATCGACGACATACCCCTGAGCAGGCTGCTTCCACCCTTGAGCTTGCTCTGACATACCGTGAGCAGGGAGTCGTTGGCTTGGATCTCTGCGGTGATCCAACAGCAAGGCCAGCAGGTGAGATAAGTGTCTTCACACCTGTGTTCCTGGAGGCGAAAAAGAAGGGTTTAGGGGTTACAGTTCACTTTGCTGAAGCTGAGGCGAGTGGGTCGAAAGAGGAGTTAAACACGCTGCTCTCTTGGGAACCGGGCAGGCTTGGACATGTGATTTGGGAGGACGAAGAGACCAAGAAGGAGATTGCAAAGAGAGGGCTGTGTCTTGAGTTATGCCTGAGCTGCAATGTCAGAGCCAGGATGGTGTTGGGCGGCTTCGAGGGCCACCACTTTGGGCACTGGAGAGGTATCAACGGCCCCAAGATCTCACTCAGCGTAAGTTACTGGACTTATGTTCATCAAAGGGAGAAACATAAAGACTGATAAGAATTATAGACTGATGATGTGGGCGTGTTCGGAAGCCCCCTGTCTAACGAATATAGACTCGTGGCGGAACATTTTGGTCTCGATCGCCAGGCTATATGTGAGCTTTCCAGACAGCCTATTGATGGAATATTTGGGGGCGAACGGGAGAAAGAATGGTTGAGAGATATCATGTGGACATAGCGAGTTTGACAGCTGATATCGCCATTGCATGAGAGTGACATGCTGTGGTGCTCGAAGCTTGCATGTTATCACGAATATAGAGCGTCAGAAGACTTTGAGACCTTTACAACTGGGAGAAAAAATAAAAGTAACCGCCTGGCCTGCTACGTTTATCTTACAATTCGTCCACGGTTACCAAGTTTATCCTCGTCTTGTTCAAGAATATTCATCACTTTGGACTGAGTTGTTATGACACAGCTTAAAAAAAAAAAAAAAGTGGTATCAATATCGACGTTATCATTTAGGCATAAGCTATTAGAAAAGTGTCTACTCTAGTGAAGTTGCGTTTACTAGCAAGGCGTATTGCATCGCCCACGAACAGCTATCGAGCGGCTGAAGCATCAATAGTTGATTCATACTGCTATGACTCGCTAACAAGGTATGAGGAGAGAAGTTGATATCAAAACAAAATCAGGAGCATCTCGTGTTCTTCCATCGCATTACAAATGGAACGACCCTGCCCATTAACGCCGTACTTTTTTAGTTGTCGTCTCCATCCGAAACGTTAACGTGAACCTCATCGGTAAACATCCAACTCGTGTTCGTCCAAATTTCCGTAGCCTCATCATCAATGCATGCCAACTGGCGGAGTCTCAAGGTCGACACCTTCAACCCTGGCGCGCTCACTATCGCTCTGGCGGATGAGGTTGAGGAAATAACGAGAGGCGCGCTCACTCTCGCCCTTGACCTTGATGGTCTCCTCTCGCTTTGCGCTCAAGTCCTTGAGGCTTTGGTCAAGGCCGACCCGAAGGTTGTCAGCAGGAATGCGGAGGACCTTGCGAACGGAAGAGGAGATGCGAGAGGAGTTGGAGTGAACATAATCTAACTCAGCAAGCTGAGTCGAGATCTTTGTAGCAAGGCGAGGAGGCAGGGAGTTAGGAATCTGCTGCAGAACATAAGCAGAGGCAGCAACAGCTATTAACAGTTAGTGACTTGTCATCCTTGAAAGTTACATGGTTCACTTACCAGCCACGAGAATGCCAGGAATGATGAGCTGGCGTAGGTTCTCGTTGCTCAAGATGCGGGTTGCTGTGATAGCCTGGTCCATCCACGTGTTCATACCAATCATCCGGGGTACAACAGCGCCGGCAACTGTAAGGGCCATACCAGTGCCAGCAAACTTTTCCTGCCGCTGTAGCAAGGTAGTCCAGTCGACAAAGTCGATCAGTTCTGTGGGAATATCGACCTGGCGAGCAAGAGCATCTCGCTTGCGTCGGAACATAACATCAGGTCGGAATTGGAGGTTCTGGAACTCATCACCAACGTGCAGGATACCCAGTTGCTTGATAGCATTGACGCCATACACGGTCTTTCTGCGAGCATACTCTTCGCAGTTCGAAACAGAATCTGCGATGCGAGACAGCATAGCTTCCTTGAGGTCCTCCGCATATTGGAAAGCATTCCAGATACCAGGGTAAGGTACATCGTAGTGGCTGCTTCCAGAATGGAGAATGGCCGAGTTGAGAGTGTTTCGAGTGTAGTCGTAGACGTCCTTGCATGTTTCCTCAACGTTCGCATCGACTGACTCGCTTACTTCGGTCTTTGCCCTTCGACTGGATTCCAGCTGAGGTTCAAGCTCCTTCAATTCCTGGGTCACTCGCTCCAGTTCCGATTGAGCAACTTCCTGATTGACATTTGCGAGGGTGTTGACATCGTTCAAGATATTGAGCAGGTATGTTCGAGCAGGTGCAAGCTTCGATCGTGCACGCTTTTCAAGCACGAATCTTCGCAGCGATTGCTCCAGTGCCTCAAAGTCTCGCACCTTGTCAAGATCCTTACCCTTACCCTTGTCATCACCATCACCAGGATCACCACTGCCTCCACTTGAACTACCGCTGCCGCCAGGACCGCCAGGAGGCGAGGGGCCGACAGGGATGGCGTTGCTGGACACGAAATGCACAAGCTCGGAGGACTCCTTGTGGGTTCGGGGACTCAGACCAGCAACCTGGTCAAGAACCATCTTCTCACATCGCTTTTTGTCTCGGATCACGTCGAATCCGTTCACAACAATGAAGATGTAGGCCTTCTCAGCAGCAGCAGCCCAAATGAACTCCTTGGCGGACTGGGTAAAGTGATTGGCGGCGGAAACCACGAACACGACCACATCGATCTCCTCCTGTCGGGCAAAGATGGCAGTCGTTTTGGTGGTATCGGAATTCAGGCCGGGAGCGTCGATCAAGGCAATATCCACCACGCCATTGTTCAGGAGAGATTCGTCAATGCTTCGGCTATCCTTGACGTAGATCTTGCACTGAGTGTAAGTCTCGTTGTCGATGACAATGTTCTCGAGTTCCTTTAGTGAGAAAACATCGTAGGTCGACTCATCGTTTCGGTCGTAGGGCACGTTCTTATGCACCGCATGTACCTCCTCCACACCAGAGTTCTCCCTAGCATCCAGTACCTCACAAAAGATAGCAGTGCAAGGCTGCTGATCCTCAGGAAGAACCTTTCGACGGAGTAAAGCATTGCAGAAAGTTGACTTGCCAGCATTGAGATCGCCTGTGATAAGAACTTTGCTTGCAGTATCCTCGATTCGTTCGCGGAGAGCTAGTAGATGTTTGATGCTGGAACTAATTTTGCCGTCGAGAAGCGATGCGATGGAGCTCTTTTCCAGTGAATGCACAAGCTCGGTCTGGTGGAGAGCGCCGAGCTTGAGGTCGAGCTTCAAAATAGAGAACTCTTGAGCAATTTGTGGTGAAACAAGTCGGGGCTCGGGTGTAGATCGAGTCTCAGCGGCTCGACTCGATTCGGCGGAACCGTCTTCGACCGTCGTCATGGCACGTCTTAAACCAGGGTTTCGGAAAGAGGACGAGCCTTTGCCTTCCATACCCGTGTGGGCATGGGCAAAGGCGGGCCGTGAGGAGTGTTCGGAGGAGTCGCGGCGAGCTCGTTGAACGGAAGGATAATGTGCGGGCCAGGAGGCATTCATTTCTTGTAGATTTTGAAGCAGTTCGAGCACCTTGTTGATGGAACGACCGAGGGTAGCACGATGAGCGTTATACCACATCTGATGCACAGCACCCGACGCAGGCCGGTCGTGATGCATTGCCATATCCCATGCTGCGGCGGAACTCATGGACCGGTCATCGCCAGCTATACTTCCACCGTAGCCTGAGTCGACGTCAAGCATGCTCTGGAGACGGGCAGCATGTTCGGATGTCATGCCATTTCCGACAGTCATATACTGGACCCGAGAAGAGGACGAGTTTGTGGGTGGCGGAGAAGAGTGGTTGCTGGTGGGCGCGTCGGAATGGCCATGATCATTGTCACCATCAGAATCGGGTTCCTGGTGCAGTCGGGCCTTGCCCTTTCCGTTACCGCTGAAATAATCTTGGCTCATGTTGAATCGGTCCGTAGCAGTTCGAGCGGCATATTTTGGATGAGAAGCGAGGGGAAGAAAATATCCTTGGAACCGTGATGCCGATGTAATTATGGCGGTCGGTTGGAGAGGCGAATAAGAATCATTGACAAGTCAGTCCAACGACCCATTTCTGCATGATTTTTGCTACGTACCGATTCCCGATTTGATTGGCGAAATCTGGAGACTTTGGGCGCTTGGACCAAGCGGGCTCTTATCGTGCCGTATCGTATCGTCTCGTGCAAGTGCAAGCAAATGGAAGCGGTCTTTCAAGGTTGGCCCAGTCCGATTACGTAGTGTCGGGACATCCGCTGCGCAACAAGGCCATCGCCTCTTACCACGCATCTGGATCAAGGCTTGATCTTTTTCTCGCTGCCTTGCGCATTTCTGCCGCCTACTTACTTACTATTCGCAAGGATTCTTCCCCTATAACGACTCTCCGACCTCTCTTTACCAAGACATACCCTCTTCCATCCGCCAATCGCCACTACCCCCGCACATCATGAATGTAAGAACAGCGGTGTCGTGCGACAATGCGGCGCGCCCGTGATGGCTAACTCACTCACGATACAGATCCTCGAATGGGCATTCGGAAAGCGCATGACGCCCGCGGAGCGTCTACGCAAGAACCAGCGCATGCTAGATAAGGCCATCCGTGAACTTGATCAGATGCGCGTTAAGCTGGAGAAGCAAGAGAAGACCCTTATTCAACAAATCAAAACGAGCGCCAAGAATGGACAGATGGGAGCTTGCAAGATTCAGGCCAAGGATTTAGTCCGTACGAGGCGATACGTCGAGAAGTTTTACAGCATGCGCAGTCAATTACAAAAGATTTCGCTTCGCCTTCAGGTAATTGCATACATTGGATACGAGCGTAGACTAGAGGCTGATCAGATGCAACACAGACATACAGAACGAACGAACAAATGATGCAGGCTATGAAGGGCGCTACCATGGCATTGGGAAGCATGAATAAATCAATGAATCTCCCCCAGCTTCAACGAATCGCCATGGAGTTTGAACGTGAGAACGATATCATGGACCAACGACAAGAGATGATGGACGATGCCATTGATGATGCCATGGATGTGGGAATCGAAGAAGAAGGCGACGAGGTGGTAGAGCAAGTCTTGGAAGAGATTGGTGTGGACTTCAACCAGGCGGTAAGTTGTAAAGGTGATGCTATGCAACATTCTTGCTAATACAATCATAGCTCGGTGAAACACCCACCGCTCTGGGAACCGCAGCGGTACCTGAGGGTAAGATCGCTCAGGCGGTTGGTGGCGGAGGCGGCGGCGGCGGTGGTGATCCTGTTGACGACGACCTTCAAGCAAGACTGGACAGTTTGCGAAAATAGACGAACAGACAAGGGCTTCCTTGAAGTCTTAGAAGTTTTGTTTCAATGGTCACCGCCATATCAGTTGAAAGGAGGGTTCGCTAGCGATATTTGGACCCTTCAGGCCACAGAAGATGGTTGTATGTCCGATGTCATGATCGATCTTTGGCCATAGGAAGAAGGAAGGGAGCTTCATGGTACTATGTTTGTTCCGGTGCATTGGTGTCTGGAGAATTGTCTTACATACCATCAGCTTTGCAGGTGTTTCTGTGCTTTATAGAAAACAATACTCGCTGCTTGTCAGGTCTATTGATAACGTGGGCAACGCTTGACCAACTGGTCAGCCGATTTGTGTTTACTTCACTTTGTGTTGATATACTCGTCCTATAAACGTCCTCGATTTGGACAATGGGTAAAGTAGAACCTACTGGGCCACACAAAACAGTATCATTCGCAATATCCGTAAACGGGCAACCTATCTGAGTATGGCTTTGACGGCAGCCCCAGACCTCCACGTGTACAGCCGGCAACGGCTTTGGGGAAAGGAAGCTGGCCGCATGAGAACGGATTTGATCTTAGGATAAATTAACTCCGAGCCTGTTAGCTTCATCTGACTTGACGACAGAGCGATTGTGGGATTATTTAGATGCTAGTTTCGGATGTCTCGGGGGCGAGGATGGCTTCCCTCGAGCCGACTTATTGTTGGAAACGCATATCAAACGTGTCAATAACTAACACGCAAAATCAGGGTCCAGTTAATATGCGTTTCCTAGAGCTGATTCATTGCTAAGATCGACACATCCATTTCTATTGAAACCCAAAGCCGAGAATCGCAAATTTGCCCAAGATCCATTTGTCTGCACAGCACTAAACAGCGCGGTCGTGAACCAGTAAACGTCACTAGTCCGTGGATACGTCAGTGGCCAACAGCCAGACACAGCGCACAACCAGATCTTGAGGCACCTCCAGCTTAAGCGCAGCCCCCCGCCCCCACTGACGCTCACCAATCCGCCCCGTTACACCAGCTGCAGTGCGTCAGGTAGCTGCGCCCTCCACTCCATCCATTCATTCACTTCTAGTACTTTATTAGCCCAGCTAATTCATCCAACGAACGACACGTCCTGAAGCAACCTTGCCAACTCTTCATCAACTACGACACGACTTTCTGTAGACTCTCGCTGGGTTGTATTAAGTCTTAACTTGATCCGCTTACCTTGCAGGACGTCGCTCTCTGTCTTCTGAACACTTTCAAGTTCAACTCTCCAGTGTTGAAAATAGTCTTTCCACATTCAGCGCCAGGTACGTTCGTTTACTGCTCCCCTCAACGTACTGCACTGCTTTATTGGAAGAACTATCAAGTTACTTCGATACATGCCTGTGCCCCCTCTGTTCTTAGCTCCAGCCGCATTATGATCATGTTTATTAGACTCGTGGATTATCAGATCTACGATTACCTATTCCCCGCCAGCGCAGCCGTTTCCCTTGTGGCGTCTACGTCACGTTTCTTGAATTACGATGCGCTCAGCATCATGCCTCTCCCTCCATCAGACCCAACGGTCGACACGGTTCATTGGTGCTGTATCTGGTTTAAGTACGGTTCTGTCCCCGCGATCTGATAGCCCCAATGGTGTGAACTGTGGTCATCTCCAATACCTATCACCGAGGGGACAACAGAAGTCATACTTATCAGTCCGCGCGCTTAGCTACATCATCAACGTTTTCCTTACGCCTGCACGCACTCATTGTTCTATTCCTGTTCTTGTTTATCTATCATCCTTGGCGAAATAGAATGATGTTCCCGGTTCATCCTCTCTAACTCTTACAGGTCCGTCTTGCGCCAACGAATTAAAGACGCCAAACTGGTCTCGACCAGCACCCCGCCCCCTACCCTCACTACGACGGTATACTTCCACAGCTACCCGCAACGTTCGCGTGTAGCGATTCTGCAAAGTCCTACTCCGACGACGATAGAACCGATACCAAGCTTCAGCCTTGAACAGCATCAACAGTGCTGACATTACCTCTCTGCGCAACGCCACCTAGTACTCTCTTGTCCCTAACACAAGCTGGCGAGCAACAAGCGTCGCAGTCTCTCCTCAACTGGAGGAAGTCTGCTGAATAGAATGTTTGGCGGCAGTTCCAACAACTCAGCGGGCAACAAATCCGAGAGCGATTCAAAATCCGATAAATCCCCTTCTCCCGAACCTGGCCCAGGCCACAGCGCTCCGGCTCCAATTAAGACAACTGATCAGGCTGCAAGCGGTGAGAAGCGCAGTGGAAATGGCAGCCCTCCTACTCGACAAGATACCGGTGGATCGACCGACAAGAAACGCAGAAGTAGCAGCGTCAGTAGTCGGGCCAGCAGTCTTCTGGCCTCCGCCAAAAACTCGCTCAACTTCTCCCAGAGTAGTCGCAGTGGGAGCTATGAAGTGAGCTCCCAGACACCTCTCCAGAAGCTTGGCAAACAGGATCCCGCTCTTGCAGTCCCCCAGGGTCAACATAATAACTCTGCTGGAGAATCCATGCCGGGTCCCAAGTCTACGTTCCGCGTTGGTGTTTGGGAAGATAGGAACAAGAAATGCCGTCGCACTATGGAAGACACTCATGCCTTTCTTTATAATTTTGTGCAGACTCCAGCCTTAAACGATGCGTCTTTAAAGGACAAGCCTGAAGGCGAGGATCGGGAATCTGTTTCCTCCGACATGGTTGAGTCAGACAATGGTTACTTTGCTATTTTTGACGGACATGCTGGTACATTTGCAGCCGACTGGTGTGGCAAAAAGCTGCACCTTATTCTGGAGGATATCATACGCAAAAACCCCAATGCTCTGATTCCCGAAGTCTTAGACCAGGCCTTTACAGCCGCTGATGCACAGTTGGAAAAGCTGCCCCTAAAGAACAGTGGTTGCACTGCAGCTGTTGCAGTCTTACGCTGGGAGGATCGAGCGTCGAATGATCGATCAGCCATCAAGTCCGCTAGGCCAGAAGAGCCTGTTGAGATGGACAAGGCAAAAGATGGAGCTTCGAATGACGAGGCAACCAAAGCTACAAATTCAAAAGGGAAGGGTAGCGGACGACAAAGGGTGTTGTACACCGCAAATGTTGGTGATGCCCGCATCATTCTTTGCCGAGGTGGTAAGGCTCTGAGACTTTCTTACGACCACAAGGGCAGTGATGAAGTCGAGGGTAAAAGAATCGCCGCGGCCGGAGGCTTGATTCTCAATAACCGCGTCAACGGTGTTCTGGCTGTAACCCGGGCTCTTGGTGATGCCTACATGAAGAAGCTTGTCACGGGTCACCCTTATACCACCGAGACAGTCATTCAGGCTGATAGTGACGAGTTCATTATCATTGCTTGCGACGGAGTAAGTTGAGCCTCAGATGCAAGCGGAAATCACGAGATGCTAACAACCACAGATTTGGGACGTATGTAGTGACCAGGAAGCTGTTGACCTCGTGCGCAATGTTGAGGATCCCGTATCGGCCTCAAAGCAGCTTGTTGACTATGCACTAAACCGCTTCAGCACTGACAACCTGTCTTGCATGGTCGTCCGACTGGACCAGAACAAGGAGGCTGCAGTTGAGGTGGAAGGTGCAGCGTCCCAGGTCAGTGAGGCGGACAAGATTGTCAGCGAGACTAAACAAAAGATTGCAGACGGTAGCACGCCCGCCGTCGGTGTATCAGCGACTAGCAACGCGCCCCAATCCGAACCCTTTATAGCTGTTCAGGAAGGGAATTTCGTGCCAACTTCACTGGATGAAGTGGTTACAGAGGAGCCTCCTCATGTTGCAGATCCAAAATCGGTTGAGGTTCCTATATTGAATAAGGCCGCTGTTGAAGAGGCCCGCAAGGATAAGCCAGCCGCAGACAAGTCGGCGGAAGAGAAGCCCGCTGGGCAGGCATAGTTCAAATACACTGGGTAGGCATGAGGCACTATGGACATACCCCAGGCTCCTTATTTGGTCTCAGAGCAAGAGCTTCGCCATTTGATAAGAACAGGGTAAGGATCTGGTGGGTTGTTCGTCACTCCACCTGGACCATTCCCCATCTCCTTGGATCAGGGCTTGTAAAGTGCGGTGATGTGATGTGCATGCAATGTGCTGTGATGGGATTCATGTCTTGAGTGGGGTTTACACAGAGCTGAAAGGAGTTTGATAAGCCTTGGGCTGTTTTTATAGGTTAGCTGAGGAGCGCCCTCGTACATGTGAAAGGAGGGGTGACACTGCTGATGCAGTACAATCAATGGTGTATTGATAATAACATGATTACGACTTGGAACAAGAGTCGATTTTTCGAGTTTATTCTTTGTATCTGATACTTGTTGCTAGGTTATATATGCATTGCCATCTACTGTCGTAAGAAAGCTATGCCTCTTTATATCCGCATTGTAGCGTTGATGTACAATCTTGTCAGGTCTGTATAGCCGACGCGGCTCGTGGTTGAATGCTTTGATTAAAGTAAGGTCGGTATGGATCCCACTATTTGTTCTAGGATGCTTCGACTGAGCTTCCATCCTTCTAGTCAAGGGATAGGGATAGACTGGCACGGGTACTGAATCGCTAGTTTGGCGTCAAGCTCCATTCTATTGACTACAAGTGATTGGCAATTACGGTGTCACCCACTAAGTCGCAGACAGTCGTGATTGGGACCGACCCAACAATCTCCTGTAGACTCATAATATCGTTGAGCGTATGTATACGACCCTGTCGCAGTATGTCGCGTGTCAACGGTTGTATCCTGGGTCTCTGACGTATGTTGACAAGGCGACGGGTTCTGCTTCCAAACGTTCCGGAGTCGGTAATAAAAACCAACGCCGAAATGTGTTTGTCTTCCATGTTAACGTAGATTCGGGTTACGTCCATTTGTTGCTGGAGTGGCTTTGGAGGCTTTTTGATGGTGGCATTGATCTACCAGAATTGGAACTCTGGATCAAACTTGGATTGATTTTGATAGAGGATGAGTATTAAGCCTTGCGAGTCATGATGGTATTTTTTCTTGTCTGACTGTTTACGTCGTAACTATGTCTTCAACTCTTCATACATAAGATACCCGTGTTAACAAATGTGTACGAGACGACAAGAGAGATGAGGCTAAATCGTCATCTCGTCTAGTTGTCGTCGTTTCGTTTCATGACACAACTCTTCTCGTCTATGTACAAGTTACCTACTTTGAGGTGGTATCTATTGTCTCGTCAAAATTTCTTGGTTCTTGTCATGCAGCCAACCCTAAGTCGTCGCTCAGTAGCACTGGTATCGCCTTGTGCTCGCAACCTTGTCTGCCAAGTTGGGTATAGTTAGTAGTTCTGGATTGGGTTGGTTGTCTTGGTACACCCGATCCCTGACGGGAACCCAAGACGCTATTCAACATTCATTCCAGCGCGAGACTCCCTTCTTGGCTGGCGCGCAATTTGCACTCTAATGGTCAACATCGGAGTAATTGATTGACATTTTATTTATGTCATAATTGGAACGATTTCTCAAGTGTTGGCGTGCCAGAATATTTCTCTTTTCCTTTCTTTTGGAGTGGTACCATGCTTTTCCTCTTCTTCTGTTTGAGTGTATGTCTCGGCCCATGATGTGAAAAAGCACCTGTTGTGTGTTACCCGATCTTATTTGCTACCTACTGCTGAGTTTAATAACTTTTCCTACTTTACTCCGTGCCCATCGATTGATCGACGCCTCAACCTGGGGGGGGGACTTGCAACGGTCCTCTTCAGTGAACGTGTTTTTGGAAGAAACAGAGAGAGCCAAAGTTGGAGAATGAAACTTTTGTTCTCTCTAATAAATATCGGATAAACTTGGCATACACACAAAAGACAAAACAAATAACGCAAAGACGCAACAGACCAACACAATTCTACTCATTGGGTTCATGGTTATTATCTTATTAGATATACCGAGATCCATGTCAACTGGACAGCCTTGCCCCTGAAATCTGGTGCTGCCCGCCCCTTGACCCGCAGGTGCTAAGGTAGAGGCACCCACCCACCAATTCCATCCGCCAAACCTCATCCAGTCGCCAGGCATCTCGACTCGAAACGACCCCGAATTATACTGGAGTGGACTAGCTCTGCCACCCTCTCGACTGATTTGGCAGATTCCCCCGTCTTTCGGGAGAGCTTCATTTCTAGTTGTTCTCTTTCTTTCCCTTTCGCCTTTTGCCTTTTCGACCTCGTCCTCGAATCTCGTCCTTTCGAATCTCGACCGAGCCTGGAGCATCTTTGCTCGACCCATTTGCAGCTGCTTTTGTGCTTCTGCTTGCCTTTCCTTTCGCTCCTTTCTATTAATTAATTTTTCGACCTTGCCAGTCGGCGGCGTCAATTTTAGCCTTTCCAGCTCCCGCTCTTTTTTCCCGCTTTGTCTCTCTTTGACATACTTGTAACGGAGACACCATGTCGTTGAATGGCTTGGACGATCCAAAGGTTCAGGAAGCCCACGAGGCCGCTGTCGCCGAACCAGGAGGATGGTATGTTCAACAATCATTCCAATATTCTAGAAGGGGGCCGTTAGCTAAATATTCAGGTTCCTTATCAAATATGCGAGTCGCGATGAAGTCGAATTGTTAGGTCGTGGCTCCGGCGGCGTGGTCGAAGTGCGCAACAATGTCGCTGGATACGAGGAGACGAGCCCTCTCTACGGTTTCTTGAGATATCGAAGAAGGAACGTGGTAATTAAGTATCTGCCTGAAGATTGCTCTCGTCTTATCCAAGGTCCGTACCCATTGTCTCCCCTCCCCTGGACATGTCCGTTCGCGACTGATACACTGACACGTTTTCGATATACAGCGAGAGTAGCTGTTCACTTCAACGCCGTCTGCGACCGATTCTCACCCTACGATACCATTTTTGAAATCACCGAAGCCAAGGAACTTAAGGATACGAAACTATCAGCCGCATGCTCCCTGCATGCCGCTTCAGGGTCAAATTCATCATCTTCAAGCTCGTTACGCCGAAGACGATTAATGGAGATTGCAGAGGAGGAAGAAGAGGAGCAGCAACACCGCGCCACAAAACGCCAATCAGTTGCCGAGGACGACGACGACGGCGACATTCGACCTAAGACAGCCAAGACAAGCCATGACACTGTCTTGCCTACGGAGACAGTCACGCTAAACTCAGAGCTTGCAGCATCTCCAGAGCATAGTAAATTCACTGACGCTTCAACATCTGAGCTACCCAACTTCGTTGGCGCTGATGACAGGCCCGTTTCTCCTTCTCAATCAGAAGCACAGCCGCGAATATCATCGCAATCAGGCCGACCTGACTTGTATTCCTATTCATCATACAACTACGGAAAGCCTAAAGTGAAGCTTGGACCGCGCCCCTCGCTTGATACAAACGGAAGACCACGCACTGCCGGCGCATATCGCCCCGTTTCTCAGATGCCTTCCGGCTTTAAACTGTTTGGTAAGGGCTCCAAGAAAGAGAAGAATAGGGACAGCCCCGCCACCGCCGAGATAACTTCTATCGAGGACAAAGACACAGTGATCGGACAGGACGGACTACAAATTGTGCATACAGAACTCACGCGCCCCGCAACAAGCTCTGGAGTATCTATCCCTGGTTCTCCTGTTTTGCCTATGCCTCCACCCGCCAAACCGATCATTTCACCGGAAAAGGCGAGGTTAATGAAGGCTATGAAGCTCCGAGAGAAAAAGAAGGCGAATATGGCAGCTGAGGCGGCGGGTGCTCCATCACCTCCTCTCGAATCCCCCGGACCTAGCGATGGCGATTCATCTACAGACCGAGTAGAGGATCATGAAACTCAACACGAAACGGAATCCGACCACCCATCCATCTCAAATGCCGACTCTGGTATTGGACTGGATGCGTCTTCGGCGTCCATGAATAATGATCAAGCTTCAGATCTTGCTCAGACCGATTCTCACCCTGATAGCCCAGTCATTGCATCTTCCGAACCGGAGATATCTACCAAGGCATCTTCGCTTTCCGAATCAACAGACGAAACCCTGCATCCAAAGAACGAATATGAACATGACCTGGACGAAGACGACAAAGTTGACAATGTCGAAGCCTCTGATACACAAACAAGTGAAGAAACTGCTACCGCTGAAGAGTTAACGCCGGTGATTGACTCCCTTCCAAGCAAGGACGAGGAGAAGATAGAGGATACAACGCCAGAGCCTTTACCAGACACTGGCACCGATATTTCAGCTCTCGAAACGGCAGTCTCTACTGCTAGCAGCCAGCCCACAACGGACCAGACTCCTGACGCATTGGAGACAACTGAGGTTTCGGCCAACATCAGCAAAGTGGAAGAGCCGCTGCCCCCAACCATTGACACATCCAAGATCCTCAAGTCGAAGTTCTCGACTCAGGATCTGAAGACGGAACCAACTCCAGCATCTAACTCCCCCAACCGAAGTACTCGCGAGGATAGTCCCATCATCGTAACAGAAAAGGATGAGGAGGAGGAAAATAACGAGGAGCTGCCCGAAACAAAGCAGCAAAAGCGCAAGACCAATATCGAGCCTATCAAAACGGACTTTGCTGAAGACAAGCACCGTCTATCTGACGATGAGGACTTGATGGAAGAGTTACATAGCGCGACTCTTCATGAGGCGAAACCGATGACTGTTGCTAAGAGCCCTGTCACTCCAGTTTTCCCTAGCCCAACGAAGGGCGAACGATCTCCGACCATCGTCCGCACCGTCTCGAACCCTGTCCACGGCAAGCTTCTTGTCCCTGGCGATGTCACCACAAGCTCGGCGCGATCTGTAAGCTCAGGAGCTGCTTACTTGCACAAAGTTGCCCAGCAGCCTAATGGACCCAGTCTGACTAGGAAATCTACTGTGGGATCAAGTATCTCGCAACGTATCAAGGCTCTTGAAAAGCTCTCAGCCCACACTGGTGAGAACACTCTCAGTCCTACACCTACTCCCTCGAGCCGAGAGAGACCATCTTCGGCATTCTTCTCTGTGCGAAGAAGTCGTGAGCCCAGTCGATCTCCATCCATTGCGGATCGAGCTAGCTCTTTCAACCGCCAAAACCTGCGAACACCACCTTCACGATCTGGGTCTCGAGACGAGTCACCTGATAGAGCTAGAAAATCTCACAGGGAGCGCTCGAACTCGGTTGCTAGTCGCTTGTCTAAGTTTGAAGCACATGCGCAAGACAACGGTGGCTCGCCTGAGTCGATCTCGGTCATCGCTAGAATAGTACGAGATCCGACCCAGAACGCAGCCAAATCACTCGAACCACCAAAGGATCCATCAGAGTTCAACCCAGTGGAACTTAAGGAGTCTCCTCTCTTGGTGGACCACCAGAAGGCTTCACCAGTATGGACTCCTGCAGCCCTTGAGCTTTCTAAGGAGACGATTCTTGAGCGCCGTATGTCTAAGGAAGGCCGCCGATCAGAGTCGAAGAGTCGGGATAAGGAAGACCACTCTCGGCGGTCTTCTCTAAGTGTCGTGAAGGACTTCATCAACGACCGCCGTAAGTCTCTCACTTCGCCATCGTCTGATGCAGGTGGTGCCAAGGGCTCACAGTCCCCCACCCGCCCTCCTTCAATTCACCAGGGCAAGCGGCTTTCAATCAGCAGCCGACGGTCATCCATCAGCCGCGACAGGGACAACGTGCTTTCCCCTACAGCTACTACTGAGAGCTCAGCCTCTGGTGACGAAAAGTCAAACAGCGACAAGAAGAAGTCAAGGGCTGGTCGATTCATGCGTCGTCTATCATCCCTTTCCAGTTCACGCGGTAAGACCACGCCCCCTACTATCCTCTCGCCAACTGTGCATGAGGAGATGGCAGAGCCTGTTCGACCTGCGACTACTGCTGGTCCCCCATCCATCGTGTCCTACATGGGTGATGTCAATGTGCAGTTCCCTGACAACCTCCTCTGGAAGCGACGTAACATGTGTCTGGACTCTCAGGGTTATCTCATTTTGAGCGCCGTCCCGGCTCAGAGCAGCCGCACCGCTCAAGGCACGAAGCGCTACCACATGAGTGACTTCCGATCTCCCTATATCCCTGATGTCGAGGTCCAGGAGTTGCCCAACAGCGTTGTCCTAGACTTGGTTGACGGTAGTAGCGTGCAACTGGCGTGCATGGACCGTTCCGGACAGATGGGTATTCTTGACAGTAAGTGTCGCCGATTTGCGTGGTTTATGACATATGCTAACAACTGAAACAGTCCTTCAAGAGGCCCACGCCAGACACGCTACCTCATTCAGTCTGTGATTTGATGCCCAGATCTTTGCCGCAGCGTCTGAGACGAGTCTACGGTACCATCAAACGCGAACCACACGTTGGCTCCCATTCGTCCATTTTCTCTGTTACATATAGATGGCAATCATCTTGCCGCCCGCCACAAACCGCCTTCCACGTCTCGCGATACGTTAACGGCCTTACGACACCCCCACCTATCCATCTACTACATCTTGGCTTCAGAGTGTATACTACCGGCTTGAGTGTCTGATAAACCGCCAGATGTTTCTTTCTACACTTTATGTCGAGGATTCTCACATTCCTTGACGTTCCTACCAGACGTTGTATATTCCCTTTTAAACACGCTCAACTCTAGAGCCTTTCACATAATTTTCTATTTGTGTTCTCTTCACATGTTCAACTATGTAACTACGCATGATACCACACACTTTCCCCTTTCATCGAGTAGCCCCAACGGCTTTCTTTCTCTTTTTTTTTTGTACCCATCTCTATTTCAGACATACGAGCCCTTGTTTGTCTTATTCTTCTTGACACCTGTTGTTCGCTATTTACACCCGCACAGTCTGTCGGTTCTCTCGTCACGCGAGGATATTCATCAATGCAAAAGGGAGGGGAGGTGGGAGGTTTGGATAGGTGGTGGAGGCTATTCTGATTTTATTAGGGACGGAGAGCAGGAGGTTAGTTGAAAATGGATCAGACCAGTGTAGAAAGAAACACGAGCTATTTCAAGTCCCATCATTATCCAACCTTTCGAAGCAGCTGCTTGCTTCATTCAAGACCTATCTCAATCACAGGCGTGAAGCATCACGACAAGTATTGTCTAGTCTTTCGACAGAAGTCTATTGGATCTTTTCAACTTTTTGTGCTACTTTTCTGTTTCTGAAGACTATCAAAATGCAATAACCCCAATCATTGCAACCCTCAACTTCAATCAGGAGCCCATCCACATGTTCTTTTTGGTCTGTCGCTCAACATGCACGATTCCTCGTTTAAATTACGTCAATCGTTTCCTGATTTCCGCCGCTCTGCATGAGAATTTCGCACTCTTACTCCCACAAAGCCACAATAATTCTTGCGTTTGGCTGATACTGTTGGGTTCCTGATCTCTGCTACGCCGTTGATGACTTCAATCTTCCATAGATATACTCTCGACATCAAACAAGTGTAATAGAAGTTGGTTCAGATAGAGAAGGAACCTCTGGCCAGTCGACTTGCAACCGGCAATGCGAGAAGTTATAAGCATAGATAATCTCTCAGCACACAAGAGTGAGGTAAAGCTTGGCCCGACTAAGCGTGGCTTGTTGGTGGGCCAGAAGACGGATCTAGTCCGGGGAATTGAGAGGGATCCATGGCCATATACTCGAGTAGATCAAGACCACCAACATTGACACCCTCAGGACCCATTGCAACAGAAGGATTCTCCACGTTTTGGAAGAAAGCTGGGCCAGGAGGCAGATACCACATCTCGTTACCTTGGTGGTTCCAGTCTTCAAAGAGGCTGACATCCATATTGGCAACCGCATTATCCACAACTGTGGGTGTAGATGGACCCAGCGGGCCCTGTCCAGGATAGGGGAAGTTCTGGGCCGATAGATCAAATGGCGTCGCTGAAATATTGTTGGTCTCGTGAGTAGGAGCCTGAGCTGGTGCTGAATTGGGGTCGTCAGTATTGATATCAACACCCCTTTGTACAGGATGCTTACCGTTTCCACTGAGCCCGTCTCGGAGTCTCTGAGCGTGACCACCGACCCAGTTGGCATTACCGTCGCCGTTCGCAGCAACACTATCACTATTCTGGGTCTGGCCATCTGGAACGGGACTTTGTCCCCTGCCAGAAGCCTGCTGCATGGTGGGAGCCTGGATGAATCGGTTGCGGAGGCGGCTCGTCAGAGACTCAAGAAGGTCTGCGAAACGGATTCCCAGATGGACGTCGTCCACGACACAGTTTCGGAGCGCCTCAACAGTTGCGTCCATCAATTCGATGCTCATTCTGACGTCTGATCTCGGGGCGCCGAGCGCAAAGGTCTTGAGCAGGAACATGGCACCACTGATAATGCGGAAATATGTTCGCACGGGAGCATGCTTGAGATAGTCGCCGGGTAGAAGACCCTCGACGACTGTGCGAAGAAGGTTCCGACTTCCCTCAACCACTTCACGAATATACTCCTGGTCGTGGGCAGTGAAGCCACCAAGTTGACCCAGAGGAAGCTTCCCATAATTGATCATAGTCTGGGGCGACAACTGCGGGTGACCATTCACAGCTGATGCTCCATGGTGTCCCGAGTTGGCTGTCGCCCCGGCTTGGTTGGTGCAGCGTTCGACAACGGCTTGAAGCGAAAGAGAGTTGATGTAGATGCGCACATATTGATACTCGATTGTCAGAATGTGTCTGATGAACTCGGGCAGACGGAACAGCTCGAATTCTCTCCACCAATCGCGGAGAAGAGGCTCAAACTCCTTGAGGATGCTTATGTACTTCCCGTTCTGGATGATTTGTGTGGTATACTTCCGTGAACGGAAAATCTTTTCGTTGCCCATTTCCATAGCATTGCTGATGCCTGCCCAGCAATGAATAATTTGGTCATCCAGTTCTAGATCGGGGACATAGTTGAAGTGATTAGACAACGAAGAAGGGTTCGTTCCAGGAGTTGTTCCATCCACCGATGTAGGTCGGAATCGAGCCAGAGCAGGATCGCTTCTCCTGAGATGAGCTGGAGCCATGTTGGTCCAGCCGAGACGACCTGCTAGTTGTGTGGTATAGATAAGCAAGAGTCGTTTGATTCGGAAAGCTCTCTGCCGATATGATTCTTCTTGATACTCAGGGCGAGTAATAGCGTCGTCCCTCAGCAGCTCATCGATATCATCAAAGACACCAAGCTCATATGCCAGTCCATTTGCAGTGCTGAGCAACATCCAGCACATTCGGTCACTTCTCCATGCCGGCTCGAGCCAGCTCTCAATCCTCTTGCCGCCGAAACCAGTACCCAAAGTCTTACTTGGGTCCTCATCGGCAGCTGTGATGGCTTGAAAGCTGGCTTCCATAGGAAGAACTAGTTCATCAGTAGCCTCAGTGGGCGGGAAGTGCAGGGCGCGAGGATGCCACTCAGTCAGAATCATCAGCGACTCGATTGTTCCGAGGGTTCGCAAACTGCCCTTGCGTAGTCCACGCCAAGGTGCCGTACTGCTTGTTTGAGACTCATCAAAAATGGCACTAGTGCTTGGTGGTACGCAAAAGCCACCGCCAAAGGCTTCTTGTCCCCACAAGCATCGCTCGATCATTCCCCGTAGATACATCCATAGTTGCTCGTGGATTGCGTGTGATCGGCAGTGACCACCGGTACCGGGCATTTGACGGTATCGCGAGGCGATCGTCAGAAGCGTAACGGTCAAAATAGGCTCTTCGTAAAGTAAAGTGACATGAGATGCAGGGTTACTGAAAGTGGGCGGCGATATAGGTGTAAGGGGAGACAAGTATTTGTAGTAACTGTTAAAAGAATTAGCAAACTAACTCTGACACAAAGATTCAAGGTGGTCTTACTAGTCAATGTATTCGATAGCCTCGAGGGCTGTGAACCAACCAGCACGAACGAACCGGAAGCGTTGCCATGCCTTGATCGCTTCAGCATACCCAGGCTGTGAGCTAAGCTCGGGCCTTGAAAGCTCAGGGTCAATGGGCTGCTCCGTCTTTGGTGGTTTGGAAGTTGATCTGGGAACATAGCCATAAGGACCAGTATCCTCAGGTGGGGGTCGAGGGGGCGCAGGATGTGCAGATGAAGTGCTTTCTCTGCGTTCCCGGTCGACAGCGGGACTGTTTGCGAGTTAGCATTGCGCCTGGAAATGGTTGAGGGTCGAGCAATTGCAGATCATACCTATCCGTTGCAGCTTTATACAACAGGTCCAGT
Source organism: Fusarium sp. NRRL 29148 (assembly GCA_013759095.1). NCBI lineage: Eukaryota > Fungi > Ascomycota > Sordariomycetes > Hypocreales > Nectriaceae > Fusarium > Fusarium sp. NRRL 29148. Next base: position 24,308 of record JABSTL010000062.1, read on the forward strand.
GCATCCTGGGGACCAAATACGCCTCGTCGCATAACTGTCTGAGCTTCGATGTTCTCAAGGGTCTGGTTGGCATCACCTTCTCCTCCCCATTCATCCCTCCCGCGACCAGCCCTGTTACCGTCAGGACGACGGAGCGGCTGGGACTGTCCTCGGGAACCTCCCGGAGTCAAAGGAACATTGCTGTAGGATCTGCGTTCGATGAATGGCGGAGGGCTCGCATTTCTATTCGTTCGCTTGCGACCATTTCTTGTGATGTAATCGTCCTGATCACTTCCATCATCATCCGTCTTGCGCTTGCGACGAGTAGCACTGAAATAGCAATCTTTGCTCTCGCGACGACAGCGCACACATGGAGGATCGTGGGGGTTGTCGACACTGCCAAGATCGCATCGTACTTTGCGCCGCCGACAAGGGATACAAGCTTGATATACGCGCTTGTGCTGAGGTGCTTGGTTTGCGTTTCCGCCAGGCGTCTGCTGTGCTGAACCTTGTGCGTTGTTGATCGATGCGGCGGGACTCGAGTCTGAGGCCCCAGAAGCCGGTTGATACGGGGCCATTATCAATGGCGGAGAGGAATTTGTATGAGGTTTCGTTGATGTCGCTTGGCGATTAGGATGCCGAGCTGAAATGGTGGTGCTGGGGCTTGATAAGACGCCCAGCGCAGGCGTCGACGACGACGTCGCCGTGCTTGATCGACTCAGAAGCGGGCGAGGCTCGGATTGACAGGCGATAAATAAAACGACGAGGCTGATAGAATATGATGTCGCGGTTCGGTTTGCGGCGGTTCGGCGAGGGAAGACAAGAAAGCGTGGGCCGAAGAGAAGCGGACTGGGGGATTGACGACCTTTTTGGAGTTCTTCTAGGCTGGGTTCGGTGAGTAGCTTGCTTGTACCAGTATATGTTAGACTAGTAGGACCCAGGACGTCGGACACAAGGGTTTTGATTCGAGTGCCCTGTGCGTTAGTTGGTGATTGTCCAGGCCGGTACGTACCCTTACAGATAAAGACTCGACAGTGGAACTCTGTGCGGGGGATGATCACTCGAAGCCAGAGACAAAGCAATCTCGGCCGGGAGAGGAAGAGGCCAGTGCAGAGCCAGTTCAATGGAGTCTGCAGCCTCAATTGGTCGGGGCAAAACGTGCTCAGCTAACAGAGGCCTGGGGTAAAAGCTTTTCTTCTCATTCCCTGTTGAGGGGAAGGGAAGCGTTGAGAGTGTACCTGGATAGTAGGTACCTAGTTACTGTCCCCAGCGAATAAGACAGGCTGTGATGGCTGTTCTGGGGGTGAAACAAAGATGTCGGTACGGAGTAAAGCTGGAACAGGTGTGATAGGCTCAAAGGCTATCAGGGAAGGTCACGAGCGTTGTCGTTATTTTCTCTGTCATCTCTGTCCAACGACTAGGGAGTCAGCGTTAACACCTTGATGTTAGAAATCAACAGGACATTGGAGGGTCAAAAGACTTGAGACTCTAGGTTGGGATGTAAAAATAAACTGATCAGAGAGCCTACCTTACTGGACACTAATACAGGTAGCTCGTAGTAAATCTTCCACAGTAATTTTATCACTCGGGGTCAAAGTCTTCCGTTTACTACCATCCTTTGGAGGCGTAGTACACACCAATTGTCAGGTGATGGATTGTCAATGTGATACCTTACGTATTGGAAATCAAGAGTGACTTTCTTCGACTTAGGAGATGACACAGTACATAGCATGGCCATTCCAATCGAGATCAGTCCGTTAGCTACAGTAGTCCATATGCCAAGGAGGTCTACAGGAATGGTGTTGAGTCTTCCACCTCCCATCTTCACCGTATATAACAATCACCTGCCTATTCTACTACAAGTCCCCAGCCCATCGAATACAGTAGCATCGCCTCCAACATCTTCAGAATTTTCAATGACACCGTTGGAAAAAAAGGTCTAGAAAAAAAGAACAAAAGACCCCGGCTGGCCAAATGTTCACGTTATCCCAAGACAGGCAAGTCGATAACCAAGACCAAGCCTTATTGGCCCACCCGGGATTTGATATCGTTTTCCTGCAAAACCGCTGCAGGCGATCGAGAAACCAGGGCCCGGGATCCAATCTTGTGCAGCCACCAGAGGAGCAAAAGAGCAACTCCCTGCGCCTAGCAACTAAGTTCCATCATGATCTTCCTCTAGGTAAACTTTGTATGTATGTCTAGGGGCCTGTTTGACATTGACTGCTGAGACAACTACCCATGATCTCTTTCTAGCTCTCTTTCTTCCATTCTATTCGAAGCATCTCAATATCTTGATGGCTTTCAAAGACCCCAATTCTCTGAAGATTACAATTATATTCACAATCTCGAACTTCAATCTGCATCAGCACTTATCTAAAGCCCCCTTCCGCCCCTCCTATATCTCCCACACAACCAATCATGAATCTGAGGCGCACGTCACGTTGACAACGCCTCCATCTTGACATGTTTTACATGACACAACGCGTCGGTCTATCAAAACCATCTCTCACTCGTCTCGTAAGAATTATCTAGAACAAGAAGGACACAATCGACCCCTGCAATGACAGCACCAACAATGGACGTGCAGCCTCGAGTTGCGCTATCCCTGCCTCTTATTGTGGATTGTTTTACGTCTTGGCTTTTTTCATGATGGTCGAAATCCTCCTAAACCCCGCAGAGACGAACGCTACCCCTGCTTTTTTTCCATTCGTCAATGGCAGCTATCAACAACCGCCATGTCTCAGTGCTCACCCACACGCTTCCTACTTACATATGTATGTATTTATGTGTCGTGACTTGGTCTGTACTGTAGCAACACCATCTTGCATATAAATACCCGTCTCTGCTAGATTTCCGGGCTGGAGCCGGAGCCGGAGCTGGAGCCGGAGCCGGGAAACTGCATGATCCCCTAACTCCAGACGGGACCTCAAGAATGTGGCTTATGAAACGCCCAACTTTGCAGTAGCTAGGTGTTCTGATATCTCACTAAACGACGCCATATTGCTTGCCATCGTGTAAACCACCAAAAGACCCCCCCCTGCCACAATGCGTACGTAACAGCAACGCACTCAGGCGGAGAATCACTCCTCGCTTGCTTATCTTTGTCCTCCACTGTGTCCATCTCCCCGTCACTGCCGGGAAACCCGTGCAAACAGATCCCCGCTCACTTCCTGAACCAAAGTGTCACTGCTACTCAAGTCCCACAAGTGCCGATGCGGCTCACCAAGTCATCAACTAGAATTACGTCTCAGCCGGACCGGTAGTTGGGAGATGTGAGGGGTATTGCTTTGCGGATGATCTGAAGGGGAGTGATGATGATGAGTTCCAATAGAAGAGCCATGTCGCCGCGCAGCTGGTTGTTTAATATCAGGTCGAAGGACAGAGGTCCAAAACCATACCTTGAACACTCCCAACCAGGGCGGTGGCTCTTAATTGTTTGAGCCCAGCGTTTGCAGAACGGCAGATGTTATAATACCATACTACTCAAGCAGTCGTCGAACTACAACGATATCCGCCTGGAACGCATTAGTGGCCGTCGCCTCGTGGTCCAACCTACATGTGTTATTTGACATTCTCAAGTCCGTGATCAGGTTTCAAGATCCATGCAGCGATTTGCATCGAGACGCACATCCTCGGGTATCCAGTCCGGGCAACATCCGTAATGACACGGCCCTCCGTTACATCCTCCGCCCACGAGAAGACGGCAAGATTCTGTGACCGACCCGATTGAAATGATCGATCCGGTCCGCTGAGCTGACCGGTCGAAGCCGAGCCAAGCCTCGATTTTATTGGCTAGTTCTCCTTCGAAGTTCATCACCCGGGCCCGAGATCCGACTTCAATCCACCAACGGGGTTGTCACACCATCCTGTCATATCATTATATCTGGGAGATGATCAAGACAAACAAGATAGCATATGATACAAAACTTTCAATGAGGTGATACTGCAGGCGGTTACTCCGTTGGAACACATGGTTAAAGCAAAAAAAAAAAAAAGGTCAGATACATCTTTTTGGTTCCCTTTCCCTTTCTGGTCCGTCCCCTCCGTGCTCATTAACTCGTCATTTTCCTAAATCCAGATGCTTCAGCAACTCCCAAGCACAAACTGTAGACCGATTTGTCGACGGAATAACATTAGAAGTATTAACAATCGGATACAACTACATGAACATCTAGCCGACAAGGCCCTTCTTGGACTATCGCCAAATCGACATGGTCAGTAATCATGAAAAGCTCAGTAACGACCGCCAGGTAAACTTACAAGGTGTTCCCAAAGCTTCGACGTCAAGCCATCCGGCATAGTGTAGAGATCAATCGAGAACTCCCCGGCTTTACCCAAGTCATCCACTATTAGCCCACCATACACATCAATTTCATGGAAGAGACAAGGGTGGGTATGCAATCAAGACGTCAAGGAAGGGGCAAGGGTAGGAATCAAGGCACAGATTTGATGGGAGAACTCACCATCGACATCACTTCTAATGTACGTGTCTGGCCCCTTGTTTTCGTTGATAATCTGAATCACGCGCAGCAGATCCTCTTCCTCGAGCTTCTCCAGGGATTCTGCTATCTTCTCGTAGTCGTACTTCTGGGAGCTCTTCTTGGTCGCAAGTCCCTTCTTCTTCCTGTGGTCGTCATCGGTGGGAAGAGGACCGGTTTCACGCAAGCGCTCCTGTAAGTTTTGTGAAGGGTTTTTGAAGACCACAGTGTGCGTCTGCTCATATCGTTCCTGCTGGAAGTTGAGGTCGTGAATGATGGGCGCTAGCTTGGTCTTCTCTGTGGTGTAACAGTCGATGCTAATCTCGAACTCGCCCCAGCCCTCGTTCTTACACGTGAAGGGTGCTTTCTGGAAACCTGGTAGGTGGCGCAAGTTGTTAATCATCATGCTTAGCCTCGCAGCATCGGGAATTCGTCTCAAACATACTCTGAACGGGATTATCAAAAGTAGGGTGTAGATTATAGACGACCTTGGTGAAAACGTCTGCGGGGCGCTCGTTGCCATCCTCATCAAGCAAGAAGACCTTCAAGCTCCATTCTCGCATGGGGAACGCCTCTACGGGTGACGGCTTGTCGCTAGTAAAACACGATTGTCAGTACCTGAAAGCATGTTGCTCGAATCGCTTCTGAAGCAGCACTTGATCGAGAAGGCACACGATTCAAGGAAAGCAGCCGAGACGTCAGCAAAGATTGGCGCAAACCTACATGACATGTTGCTCGGTGACAACTTTGATTTTTCGCTCCAACAAGTTAGCCTTGGTTCTAAGTGTCACTCTGACGGGTGGTCGTGAACGGCGCGGAGCCATGATGATGAGTTGTTGGAGTTTAGTGCGTAGGTGTTTGAGGATGTGGAAAGCAAGGTAGGCAATAAAAGTCACACGGTAACACAAAACCTCAAATGGATGAAGTGGATTTAAGACGCGCTGGCGCACAGTGTAGCATGAAATGAGAATAGAGAAGAGACACAAAGGCGTGGTAGAGTGCGTGACAGAAAGTGGTGGATAATGAGAATGGGGTTGCAACGCGCAGCAAACGGGCTCACGGGAGTGAAACAGCACAGAAGCAAACGTCAAGACGAGACCAATCAGTGCCTTGACGGACACTACAGCGGCCAGATAGAAAGCATCATGGCAGCATGGACGTCTATGGCCGGTGCTCTGTCTTTGGCTGTCCGACCTCAACGCGCGACGCTCGTCACCGTTTGTCACTGACACGGACACTGGCTAGCACTGGCAAAATGCAGATGCAGATGCAGATGCAGACAGATCCAATACGAACAGACCGCGACCAATCTTTGCAGAGCCTCACCGCGCGACACACTTGACCGTGAAGCGAAACAAAGCCAGCCATGACACAGCCGTGGACAAATCAGGCACCCACAGACAAGAAAGAAAGCCAAAGCAGAGAGAGGCTGCGACTACAGCAGGAGGCGAAAACGGCGAAGCAATAACATGAACGAATACAGCAGCCCAAGGGGGCCAAAATGATCCGAATACACGTCGAAGGAGCAGGGCAATGCGACTCGGGGAGAGGATTGGATTGGATCGGATTTTGAGACTCACCTCGACCAACATCTTTTCTCCGGGTCAATAAACAGCAATTGGAAGTAGCCAAACGTGGAGGGCAAATCTGGAAGATAAGGTAAAGACGGGAACAGCCAAGAAGATGAGCGTGGATACACAGGGACACACAAGTGATGAGGAAAGGATGTGATGCGTCGGGTCGGGTTACAAAGACGACCAGAGGCAAGGCGAGGCAAGGCAAGGTACAGCAGTTGAAAATGAATTGAATGGATGGGACTGGAAACGAAACGGCGGCGGAAAACGGAGACACGCCAGCCTGTGCCAGCCAAAGACAGCCCAGGAGACGGTTGGTTGCTGGTTGCTGGTTGGACGGGGCACTAGGTACGGAGTACCTAAGGTAGGTACCTAAGCAGGGCAGAGAATTGGCTGCTCGTAAGGAAGGATATGGGCCCCGGGGCAGGCGCAGTCAGTCAATACTAACGGTACCTCAAACTACCTTAACAAAGAGAGCTGAGGCAAGTGGTGAAACCGACGATGAACAAGGGAGACGACACAATTTTGCTGAAATGGGCTCTGTACCTAGAGAATACGATTTGAGGAATGAAAGAGAAAACAGAAGTTCGAGAGGAGGGCCTCAGAAGCAACATGCAGATCTATTAATATTCCTAACATTGACGCGAACGACCAGGACGTGGACTGTTTTTGTCTCCTGTCTAGGTACCTAGGTAGGTTGCGCTTATACTTAGGGGAATGGTTCCAGGTTCCAGGGCACAGGACACACTGAATCGCTTGCTCCACAAAGTTTCCGCTCTACTGGCCTGGCCTTGGCTCCATGCGTTTTTCTCTTGGCTCGTCAGGTCTTGTCTCGTTCCGTCCTTTGGGTTTCTCAATTGCGTGAATATATATACACCAACGGGAACAGATATCGTAGAAAAGGAGTACCTACAGTGAGGGCTCTATTCTGGATTGCCAACTCTGCTTGTAGACTGTGTAATCTGCCTGTAGAGGTATCTCGACAGTGGCTTGTTAAGCATCCATAATATCCAACGAACAAAGGAACCCGGTTGGCCTCCAGATTCATGGCGCACACAATACCACGGGCAGCTATACCATGATCCAACATACACTCAAACAGAACTATTCTTCATCATATCCAACTTGAGTCCTCATCACTCAGGAGACTAGAGCAAACGTGACGGTGAGACTCACCAGCCACAGCTCCGACTTGGACGCCAACATCAGCCACATCGACCACCCACAACTCATCAAATTCGACGAACAATGAGTTTATACAGTAATAAACAAGATGTCTATGGAAAAAAAAAATCATTTACTTCTTTCAACAGGGTGCTATGTGATATGATGTTCCTATGATGCTAACTATCCATCCGTCCATCCATCCACCAATCCGCCCTGGGGCTGAACCGAGGCCGTTCACCTCAAAAATAAAAAAGTCCTTTCCGTCCTAGGAATCTCTATCTATCCATATCAAAAACAGACTCGGGATTTGGTGTTGTGGCGTGGGTGAAGTGCGCGCGTATATGTGACGGGACCAAGCTTCCTCAGCAGTATAAGGAGCTTGCTTGCTGTTGTGGCATGCTGTACGGGAGTGTTGGAGTGGACTTGCTTCTGCAAACCACGGAGCTACGAACGAGTGGGAGCCCCTGGCAACATACAGTTCCATCTCCGAAGGGGCAGGGGAGGGGAAGTGGTTGTATGAGATAGGCTGCTTAGGAAGCGGGAGCCTCGGCCTCCTGAGCCTTGTTGAAGATCTCCTCGTTCTCCTTCTGGGCCTTCATGAAGGAGTCCTTGAAGTTGTTGGCGTCTATAAATAAGTTAGCGATTGCCTTTACTCGGAGTTCGTTGACCGGTAGGACATACTCTCAGCGTTGGCAAATCGGATGGCCAGAGTAACAGCCTCGGGCTCACCCTCGCTGACATCGGCGGCAGCGTTCCACACCCAGCTTCGGTCGGAGCCAACGTTGGGTGAGAGCTTCATCTCGGGGACGATGTAGTGGTTGGCGCAGACCTTGAGGGTCTTGTCGCGACGCATGACCAGTCGGGTCTTGCCGTTCTCCTTGTGCTTGAGCAGACGAACGTCGCCAGTGCCACGCTCCTTCCACTCGCTGCTCTCCTTGACGAACTTGAAAAGCTTAGCGCGCATCTTGAAGGTCTGCTCCTCGGCCTCCTCGTTGGTCTTGGTGTCAACCTTCTCGGTCAGCTTGATGACGGGCTCGAAGTGAACATCCTCGGACTCGGGAGCCTCCTCCTATTTAAGCATTACTGTTAGCCTCATACGTTTCGCGGGGATACAATTCCAGCATGCCACTGCTGAGACATGTGAACGTACCTCGTCACCCTTAGCAGCCTCAGCAGCCTCTCGCTGGGCCTTGGCACTGCCAGAGTTGTCACCGCGCTCCTCCTCCTCCTTCTTCTCCTTCTTAGCACCCCCGCCGAACATGGAGAAGACGGACGAAGATGTGACAGGCTTCTCGGCCTCAGCAGGCTTGCTCTCCTCAGGCTTGGTCTCCTCGACCTTGGGCTCGGTGGGCTCGGAAGCAGACATCTTGATAGTTTGCGTGTTCGGTTGAGAATGTAAACTCAAAGTTCTATTGCCCCTCAGACGTCAGCAACTTTTTTTTGCATATCCAGGATCCCAGTCCCGCAGGCATGCTTTTACCCCTCCTCAGGTAAGGAGGGGCTCAGAACCTTTATTGCCCCGAGCGTCTCATGGGGAGGCAAAGTAACAAAAGCCAGACAGAGGAAAGTGTGTGATCAGACTTACCAGATAAGCGAAATGTAATTAGGAAGATGCTTCCGGGAGAGCAAGGGACAGCGTTGAAAGTTTATGCTGTGGTGTTGATGGATGTATGGAAAGTAGATGGTGGAAGTGGGTTGCGGTCAAGGTCTGGTGATTTGTTTTCCCTTGGGCCTAGTTACCTTAGGTTGTCTGCCCGTCAGGCAGTCGTCCCGCCGCCCTAAGGTAGGTACTTGTACTGTAGAAAAAAACTGAACTGCCCCTCCTTTTCCCCTGGACTGTTGTGCCCTCCACTGTTGCTCCGTGCTGATAACTACTGCAAGAACTTCTGAGGCAAAAATCAACAATGCTACCTTGTGATTGGGGACCGCTTTGAGCTCTGGCGAAGTACTTCCCATGTTTTTATTAGCTGCAGAGATACTTACCAGGCCTTCAAGCAAGCAATCGGGCAGGGATTGCAAGATTACCTGTGGAGTTAACTCATTGGGTGGGCTACGGGAGGAAAGAAAACTCAGGAGCTCGATCCTAAGTGACAAAAAGACTCAGGTAGCCTGATATAAATTTAGCATAAGCTTAGGATATCCTTTGCAGAGTTTATTTTGATACCCTGTATTAAGGTCTGTTGTTTTCTTGCTCCCTTTGGTTGTGCGTTATGAACCACGGCCAAACAATATGTCGTGAATGTTAGAGGTTCGGAATATCAGGGCATATTAAGTGTAGGCTGATTTATGTGCATTGCTTATGGTGAATCTTACCATCTGCTCGAATCTGTATTAAAAGCCTCACCTTTGCACCAGATATCTAGTCCTGAAGCCACTCCACAATTCCACGATATTTTTATTTGCTTAGTTCCGTTGCCAGGAGACTGACTGCAGTGCTCATTTCCACCGCTAAGTGATACGATTCATGAGTTGAGATGAAGTAAATTAATTTATTCACTTTACTATAGTTGGTCTCCTTTTTGTTCTGATCTTACAGGCAACTCACTACGCCAGCAACGAATCACTTTCGCCCAAATAGAAGACACTGAAAGCTGCTGGAAGGGGTTCGTCGATACCGTTGACTATCATAGAAATAGAAGTGAGGAAAAAGCAACCAGAATAGAAAAAAGACGTCTACAGATGGTATGAGACCCATGAACTCCAAATCCACCACCAGCCCAAATAAACCCATACCTCAGCATTGCCAACCCAAGTCCATCCTGACATATAAGTCCTCGTCCAACGATAATGATGAGGGGGGAATAACATGGAAAGGAAGAAAAAACCTTGCGCCATAACACACAAACCAGGGTCCTTTGTCTTCCACTATACCCTCTGTTCTTCTCCGGTGTCCCGGCGGTTCTTTGAGGACCAAGCACGGAAGAATTGCTCGAAAGAAGACGCCTTAATGGTCTTGTTGTTTGCCATTCGAAGGTTCCTGTCGTTTGCAAGTTTCTTGGCCATGAACTGCTTGGCCGCACATTGGTAGCGAGTATACTCTTTTTCTCCTGCAGTGTACTTGATCCACCAGAGCCTAGCTTGGATCTGTGCATTTAGCAACTCCAACTTTGCTTGTTGTTGCATCGCTTGCGTGTCAGGTATATACAGCTTGACGTCGCCCACAACAACCTCCAGTTTCCTCGATATGCCCTCTGTCGCCATCTTGGCACGGTCTCTGATATCGGTCTTGATCCAGCTCAAAGATCGGTGGGCCTTTTGGAATCTGTGTTCCAAGTTCTTGAAAACGCTGTCAGACGTATTCATGAAGTTGTCAGAGGCTGTTTCCAAGGAGCGTTTGGCTTCCCCAAGACACCGCTCTGCCTCTTGAGCAGCAGCGGGGACAAGATCTGGGAAGTTTTGTGCAAAGGCCCAGGTCGAGTCCAAAGCCTCTGAGATAAGTCCCTTCTGGAATGTGATACGAAGGACCTTGTGAACCTTGGGTCGACAAGTAGTGAAAATGTCAATCTTGATTGTCCCATGGGCTTCCTCCTTGGGGATCTTGAGAAGAATGCCTTCGTCGACAGATGAGGTACCAAACCCAACGGATTGATCACCTCGCTTGGCGTCGAACTTGAGACAGTCACGATCAAGCCATAGTTTCTTCGCACTTCGAGGCATGTGGATTAAAAAGCCACCTCGCTGTCTGGTGACACTCACCTCGGGCTGCTTGGCACCCCAGAGCCACTCATCGGGTCGGAGATTCTCAAGAGGTACAAGACCTGTAAGTCCCGCTGATGTTGAAAGAACCGGCACTGTTGGCAATGAAGTATAACTTGAAGTCAACAGAGTGGAGTGAGTTGTGACAGCGGAGGTGGCTGCGGGTATGTGGGGTACGACTTCTTTCGATTGTGGAGTGTAGTAGGTGTGGATCAACAACATCAAGACAAGGGCGAGGACCGAAGGGAAAATAGATTTGGCGAATTCGATCATTGCCTCCCGGGGACGGATCGTCTGGGGCTGAACATCGTTCAACCATTTGTTGAATCGCGCTCGCTGGCTCTCTGCCTGCTCTTGGACATCATCAGGAGACGGCCTCTGGCTGTCTTCAGTCATGCTAGCGTCGGGGCTGGGGATCGATGGGGTTTTGAGGCTTTGTTGAGTATACTCAAGAGAGCTTCGAGATCTAGCTTCATCCTCTGACTCAGATTCAGGCTCAGCTTTGTCATCAGTCTCGGGCTCGGGCTCGGGCTCTTCTTCTGCCTCGATTTCTGCCTCGACCTCAGGAAGAGGGCCATTTTTGACGACTGAGGCCCAGCTTTGCTCTGCCCGTGGAGTTTCGTTTATGTCCATAGATTCAGACACAGACATAGCCTGTGGCTCATGTACAGACTGTAAAACGGGGGATTCGTTCTCATCGGCCAGAGATTCGTCATCGCATGTCTGCTCAGTGCCGGCGAGGCTATGGACGTCTTCGGGGTAGTGTACGTCGAGGGAGCCGACAGACTCGCTGATAGACTCAGTGTAGTTTCCATCCTGAGACTCGGTATCGGTGCCCGAGATTAGTTCATAAGTGGACTCGGACAAGCCAGTGTCCTCAGTGGTGGTAGTGATACGCATGATGTCTGGATTACTGGACGATATCCAGTTGGCCAGATGCCGATTGCCTTGAGGGCGAGGAAATCGTAGAGTAGGTTCAGAAGTAGACAAAGAACTTCGATTCGACGATATTGTGCTCGGACCAGGCGTTGCCGGTGTTGTCGGGCGGGAGAAGGGGCTCGAGGTTCGGCGCTGGGGATCTGTTGTAAGCGAAAAGGTCGAGGACGATGACGATGGGGACTGGCGAGTCGATCGGTGTTCAGTATCACGATGGACGGCAGAAGGAGTGGATGGAGTATCAGGATCCTGCTGTTCCATAACGATGCGAAGATACAGTAAAACCAGGTTCTATCCCATCAGAAGCTTCATAGCAAAGAAGCAACCTGCGAAGGATAATACGATGAGGCGTCAGGTGAAGTCGGATTGCGAGGGGCAAGTGAGAGTGAGGTGGGAGGATAAGGTGAGGGGTGAGCGGAAGGCCGGATAATGGGGAAGGGGGGTCTGCGTAGGACTGTGATGGCGGGGGAAGCCTGGAGGAATATTGTGGAAGAATAGATGTGAATAAATTCTTGTTTTGTGTTTGTGGAAAGGCTGAGTTTAGGAGAGAAAGGAAGAGAACTAACAGGCGAAGACGGAGTCACAAAAATGTGGCCTCGACGCAGTCTGGAAGTATCGTTATTCCAGGTTGCTCCGGGTCCGTGAGGTCCAATGTTGGCAAAGGCGTATAGACTGACTGAGCTTGGCCTGCTTCGCTGCCTGGGGCTGTCTGTCTATGGCCAAAGAGCAAGGCAGCCGAAAAGAGGTGGGGTTTTGGCTATTGTGTGCACTTTACGTGGCAGAGGTTGGTCAAGTAGAGAGCCAGCGTGTTGCTGAGGTCAAAAACTCAAACCTAAAGGTTCCTGTTGTGTTGTGCTGTTGCGATGAAATGTGTCGCTGGGGGCTGACTATGTATGATGATGGCGCACAGTCTGGGGTTCGGGTTGTGAGGATAAGCTCGGGCTTTGAAGCTGATAAGATGACACTGTATGCCCTTTGTTGGTGTCAGAAGAATGGGCTCTTTTGGATAGCTGGGCAGCTGAAAGAGCCAAGAGCCGGTCGTGTTGATGGTAAGGAGAAGATAGAGGAGAAGGAGAAGAAGAAGATGGATGGATAAGGCAGACGAGATAGATGTTCACTCCCTCACTCAAGCTGCAGGTAGCCCAGCTGTGGATCGCTTTGAGCTTGAGCTTACATGACAGATGCTTTGAATTATGGTGTTGCCCTGAACCTAAAATACGTACTCTCCTCCTCATAGGGCTCTAAAATCTTCAGCTCCAGCCCTTTATTTCTTTGTACAGAAGTAATGAAGCAAATTGAATCATCTATTCACCACCTCTCAAGGTTGTTGTGATGTGTTTGATGTCTTTCCCGTCCTCGTTGTCGTCACTTAAACTGGGGTCCTTGCTAGCACCAAAGGGGATCCATGCATTTCACGCCCATTTAGATAGGGAGACAGCTCCGGGGGGGGATATGCCCAAGTCAGCCTGGGAAATTTCAAGCTTTTTGTTAACTTTCAAGTGTGCAAAAGTGAAAATATTTCGTCGAGTCACATATCTTGTACCACTTATTAACCTTACTTCATCCTGTTCGTTTTCCACTTCCTGGTGACACGTCTCTGGATATTCAGCTTCCTATATCCCTAAGGCAACTCAACTCACCTACGCGCTTATCGCTTTGCATTGCACTATCGAACCCTGCAACCCCCACCATGAACCGTCGTGACCTCTTAGCGCAACTGCGGGGTATGATACTTCTGTTTCGGGCTGAAATAGCCCACTCATTAGACCTCGTGAGCAAACCTCCCGTCTCATCTGTTGTGCTGTCAGGTCAGTTTCGAGATAGACTTAACCGCCGAAACCGATGTCTTTTCTTCAACATCGGTGCTACTAGTATTCAAGCGCGAGATAAGACTCACAGAAGAGTCATTTCACGAGCTTGTTAATTACACCATTCTCACTGCTATGGTTCACATTGTTCAGCTATTTTACTTACACGATGCCCAAAACCAACAATGGCCAGCCAACAGACGCCATAAGATGCAGCCCCATGTCAGAATATTATTCTCATACGTATACGATATTGGTAGCATGACGTAAGGTGCATTTGGTTGGACCAATCGTCCTATTGTAGCCCTTTTTGTAGAAAGAATGGCACCCCTGGTTGGATAATCTGCTCACGCAGCTGTCACAACACCAGATCACATATACGTATACCAGCTTTATCCAAAAGCGCCAACTCCATAAGGATAAGCTAATGAGGAATAGGGGACAGAACCCAACGTTTGTGTAGACAAACATCTTGATTTAGGGTATTGATAAGGGCTTGCTGTCCCCGTTCCCTAACTGTTCTTAGCTTGCCATGCTCCCATATATCATCCAATCCTCGGCACACCAGACTGAGAGAGTTGCCTCACTTATAGCAGCATTTAGAAATTCAAGAGAGGTAGTATAAATGATAAATTTTATGGGAATTCAATCGCTTTCTCCCATAAGGATTAAACTATCCCAAGTACCCCAATGTCTACATGTCCACATAAAGGTAGGAGGGTATCTCTATCTGCATTGCAAAAGCCCAAATTCTATCCAAAAGCTCCAATATCATTGCATTATGCTCGTGCACTCTTCTCTCAGCTAAGTGAACCAGGTCCAGTATTCTAGCTCTTCCTCCTGCAGCATTCACATTCCAACGAAGAAACGTAATGCCAGTATAACATAAGAAATTTTGAGCGTGTCATCCTCACCGAGGTAGACCTGACGCCGTGGTTGGGTATCGTAATCAAAGACATCAACTTGGAGTTGTGCCCATAAGAGTAATATAATGATTGTGTGTCGTAGACGTGGCCGCATTAAGGTGGTAAAGGTATAATAAAGATGACATGACCCAGCACATTATAGAATAGTGTGTTTTTGTAGTAGTTGCTTTAACGATGAGGTGCCAAAGGTCTCATCGTCAGGGATCATCTCGATCAGGCCTGTTAAGTTGGCGAACAGGTCACCTTGGTTTCGATATCCGAGCATGGCGGGCACGGCAGCGTTGTCAAATTCGATCTCTTCGTAATGGACCTTGACGAAGTGAACCTCGGGGTTGGTCTTGACAATGGGCATGAGTGCTGACTCGATAGTAGCAGAGACCTCACACTGGACGAGTAAGCAAGATGTTGGTTCGAGGAACGGTGGGTTAAAGCATACCTCATGATCATACACAAACACGACAACAGTTGTTTCTCTTCCAACCTTCTCAATAGCGTCGAGGTATCCGAGGGCATCGACCTCATCTAGTCGGCCATAGATGCGTACACTGGGACTTGTTCGTCGATTTCTGACGGATCGGCTGGCCTCGCTCTCAAGCTCACGTCGTCGGCTCTCGCGCCACTCAGCAAGGAAGGCCTCCTCGTCGGCATCACTTGCGCTCTTCGCATCGTCATCACTGCTCTCGGTATCGCTCTTGACGGGAGTGGGAGCTTCAATGCCGAAGATGCTGTTGCGGGCAGTGCGGACTCGGTGTCGCCACTTGTTCTTGCGGGCAGCCTCGTAGTTTCGCGCATCGGCAATGACTCCCTTGACGCCAGTAGCGCGGCCGCTGTCGAAAGAGACAGGAGGGAGCTTGATCTCAGAGGCGCCAGCGCCGGTGAGGCGATCAACAGTAGGCATGCGCATTGCGTTATCGATCTGGGCGTTACGGAAAACGTCTTCTTCGGAAAGATCTTGGTGGTTCTTGAGATCGGGATCGTCACGGTCCTCAGGGTGGAGGGTTTCGCGATATGTATTCTTGGCGACCAGGTCGTTAAACTCTTCTTGAGCGGCAGTTGACATGACGGGCAGACTTGGAGGGGAGGGGGAGGTTTAATATGTATGTGTCTCGCAAAAAAGTGTAGAGGTGAAAATGGTCAATGCCAGAGCAGCGTCCAGGGCCGAACTTGGAAACACAAGTGTTGTATCCTTCTGGAAGATGTGGAGAAGGGGGGTTAAGGCACACAAAGGCGAAATCCGAGTTAGAGAAGACCAGACCACGCAAACAGGAGTTTATCGATACAGACAAGGATATGGCCAGGAACAGGGCGGTGAGATGAGCGAAAAGCTTGGATCCAAGGGTCAAAAGGTGACGAGGCAATCCAAGTCTAAGGGGATGGGATCCTCTTTTTCCGAGCTTGGTTTGTTTCAGAATTTGAATGTTTAGGGAAGCATGCAATCGACAAGAAACAATAGAGCAACGCGGTCGAGCCACCTGATGATCTGTCCTGGAAACGGTCAGAGGGCGCAAGACTCGGGCGGAGCAGGGATTGAGCGCTCGTTGCAGCCCGCCGAAATAGAAACGCCTTCACTCAGTTCAAATGGATATGGAAATGAGTATGACATTTCGGGCAGTTGGTGGATCACGCACCAATCAGATTGCGGAATAGTAAGCTGAGTCTGGTGATGCTAACACCAACCATAACCTTAAGATATGCCTTGAAGCAGCCTTTAGAATTATATTAATGCAGATCTCTTGATAGCCACCTCCTCGATCAAGATAGACTCGGTAGAGCACATTCCCCAATAGGTTCTCTGACCGCCCATCAAGATTTACTTTCATCGTTGGGTCTTAAAGTCTTCTGATGCGACGACAATAAGACACAATGGCCACAGAATGGCTCTTCAAATGCCAGCCACGCAAGTAGTCAGGGGTGGGACGGCTCCAGATCAAGCAAGGATTCAGGGTTCACAACGGTTTTTCTTCACTTAGAGCAAAAGGCTACGTCCTCTGTGTTATTAATCGGCATGGCCGGATATGGATGCTACAGATGGATGGCTAAATGGTCGGTGAGGTTGCATTCCGTTCCGGGACAGGTCACCTGGCCCGAGGAGTTAATGGGACTAAATTGCTGAAGAAGTTGCTGAAATGAGATTTGATGCGGCAAAGTCGCACCAGTGAGTGCCAGCAGTCAGATGGATGGGCTGTTCAGTTGCATTCAGGGGCAAATGCGACGAAAGGTAACGTACCAGTTTATGTATGGCATGTGGGAGAGGAATGCGTTGCTTTGGTTGTTTTG
Source organism: Fusarium sp. NRRL 29148 (assembly GCA_013759095.1). Classification (NCBI taxonomy): domain Eukaryota; kingdom Fungi; phylum Ascomycota; class Sordariomycetes; order Hypocreales; family Nectriaceae; genus Fusarium; species Fusarium sp. NRRL 29148. The sequence continues at coordinate 41,149 of JABSTL010000062.1, forward strand.
ACAATACGATCGATCTGATGGTAAATCAAGACACGAAGAGACCGCTCATGGTTGGGTCGCCAGATCATGATCATATTAAAACTTGGCCTCATTTGATCTGAGCTTGAAGTGCATCAAACAGAGCGCCCAAGGCAGCGGAACCATCCACATCTACACTCAGTCACATCAAGCTCTGCGACAATCCAGAAACGGACTCGGCAATGCCACGGGTTCCTGACATGAGCTTACAGGGTCCAGCATCCAATCAATCTTAGATCTCCAGCCAATTATAAGCAGATACAGTAATCCGCTCTGTCAGGTACGACATGGGTTTCATCTCCAGGCTGAGCAAAAGCCAATATCAATGAGACTCGGAGAATTCCTTTCATCATAACATCATTCGCAAGCATTATCAAAATCAAGTCAAGCTCAGCACGAATTTCTGCCTCTTAGAGACCCGTGCACTGCCTCATTTATTATTCACTCCCCAGCGTCGTGGCATAAGCATGACCCGGCATCTTCATCTCCAGGTTCAATTGAGGCTATAGGGCCGCTAGCGTATTCCGCAGTTGTTTCACGATCTCGTTTCAAGCCAGGACATGGATCAAATTGGAGACGGTCAAGGAAATACTGGTAACAGAGGCCAAGGATGGCGGCACGCGACTCTTGCTTCGACATGACGACTACGATCGTGGCGTCAACACCGAACGTCAAGGCAGGCGGTGACAAAGCTTGGACTTGTAAATGACGGTCAGGCTCTTTGTCTGCTTCAGTCGTGAATCACAACCTGAAGATGAATGAATGCATTGTTGTTTGTGTTGCCAAAACAATGCAAAGAGTCATAGCAGCCAACCGCAGTGAATCTTTCGCCGGGTCCTTTCTGCCAAAGCATTGTTTACATCTCGAAGTGACTTTTGAATCTTGAATGTCATTCATGCCTCGATCTTTGACAGTACGAATCTTGTGCTTGGACGCGTTGATTTGACAGCTCAGATCGGTCAACCTCACTGACCCAGGCCAAGTCACTGTTGTAAAATAAGCAAAAACATCGGCCAAGGTTCCCTTCTCTGGGCTACTGATGGTCTTCTAGCGTGTTTCCAATCCTTCTAATGCACATCATCACAAGCAATGACCATACCACTCTTATTTCCCCAGACCCAGCCTCGTCAATAACATCATGGCATGGCCAAGGCTGACTGACTCATGCGAGGCACAATCAATGGCAGTTTGCTGTCAGAACTTTATGCCACCGCTACTTTATTCATAGTATGGCTGTGTATTGGCTGCAGCTGTCACGAGAACTTCAAATGTCATAAATTAGAAGGTGTTGTTGGCGGGGGGGTCCTTTAGTTACATGGTCTGAGCCGTTGGATAATCTATGCTTCGGCTTCCCCGAAGCCTTCTAGAACGATAACCGTCTTACTTGAGCCCTGTTTCTGATTGCACTTTGATCAATAAGTTTTAGCATTGATCAGTTCCTGACACATGTCACAACTATTATGCCCCGAATTGCAACAGTTCAGCTTCAATCTACTGTTAGCCTCGCCCGTACCGCCAACAAGCCATGGCATAGTGTCGAATGCATTCATGGCGTGCCTTCTTCCAAGTTCACCAACAGTGTATCACGGCGACCACGAGAACCCTCGGGCCATTGTAAGACAAGGGCTTTGTGATACCGTTCTTTGACAACACACCTCGCCTATATCCCGTGACGCATCGTCCTACGTGAAGTATCTATCTTGGTTGCCGTGTTCTTTTTCCTAGCTCTGAGTACGTCATGGTTGATTTCATCGTCTACTTAACCTTGTTTGTGCTCTCGTCAAGTATTGTGCTAGGATAGTCCCAGTTCTACTTGGCTATCGTAACTGGTGAAAGAGAAACAAGTGGCTCCTTCATTGCCGTGGATTTCGTCAGACTGGCTATACTATCTTATCAATGCCATCAAGCTTTGTTCAGCCCCGTTCTTCGTGTTCTTCCGCAGGTATATATGACAAGATTTGTGAAAGTCCATATGTGTGTCTCCAACTTGGTTCTGGTATCTGAGAATAGCATCATCTTTCCACCTGCGGGAGCCGTTTTCGCAGTCTTCCCTTGATTCCTATGACTTTCCCAGTTTTAGATCTGAAACGGTAGAAGTACCGATAGTCAACGAGTGCGCACCGTCCTTTGCGTTATCTCAACCCTCACCAAACTGGATTGTCAAGGCACTTGGAGGAGACAGTAACACAATGACAAGAACCATTCTCTGTGATATAAGTATTCTTTAACCTAATTCCCCGATACGGACTTAAAATGTGTTACCGGTTACCTAGACGAGCACCAAACATCATTCGATAGTAACAATGTGCCTATGACAGACAATGGGTCCCTAGTTGTATCATTCATCCAACACCTTATGGAGTTCATTTGACGGGATTCATCATCTAATGCCACAAACTCGTAGATCCCCAGTCTCGTTGTATCATCAAAAAAACTGTAGGTAAAGCTCACTTGTCCCTTATATCATAAACCAATCTCCACACATTATGTCTAGCCTCCTGACAAGACAAACGGGATAAGTGTGGAAAGTTGACGTGCAACTCTATTATGATGTCTATTTCGTCGCTTCTATAGCACCTACGTATCATCTATAGTAGCCGCATTACTTAACACACGTCTGACAGCAAATACACTATACGACTGTGACGCTTGTCTACCTTTGTGGTGTTCGTGTTCCACTAGGCTCTCCTTGCCAAAGCCTGCCCATTGGTTATAACTGTCGGAAGCAACAGTGACGAGATAGCAATAGCGATACCGACAGGTGTCATCAATATACCGTTGTCAGAACTTGCCACAACCCCACTGGAAACCCTTTACCATACAGATTCGATAAACGGTTTATTTGGATGCTCCTTACTCGCCGAGAGCAGTAATCCAGTCGGAGCTTTCAAGCTTGTGCTCAGCACCGAGACTCAGGGCTCAAGTTGACACAGGAATGAGAACGTCGGCAAAGATTCGCAATGGCAGGAGAAAAGGCGTATAGTTTTGAAACATCATGATGTATTATCTCGAGGTCTGAAATTTTTGCTCGGTATAGCCGTCAACTCCCATGGATTCCTCTCATATAAAATCGTCCCCCACGGCATTGCAGATCTTGGCTCCTTGAATTATTCGTTTGCAGTAGAAACGGCCCGGAACCGAAAGACATGTGCCGTCGAGTCGATACGCATACAAAGGGCAACTGAACAGAGGAAACCCATCCAATAATACAACCACCCAGTACTAACAGCCCGCGTTGTGTCAGAAAAGGGGAACTATGGTGCAGAGAATTTTGCAGGTGCGAGAAAAAGCAGGAAACGGGGAAAACAATAAATAGGGAATAATGAAAAGGAGGTATCGCATCAGCCAGTGTATTTTCTTCCCCAAGTCCACCACGAATAATCGAGTCCGGCTGGGGAAAGTCGTCGGTAGGGGTATGTGTTAAAGGTAAGGTGCGGTTCGTCACGTCGTCCTGCATTCGCTAGTAGTCGCGATCAAGGTAGGCGTCCTTGGATTTCGGATTCGATGGGCAATATAATCGTTCGAACACAGATGGTATAGTCGCCGCGGCACGTACTGGCATTTATATATCCAGACAAAAGGTTCATAGTCGCAAGGAACAATTAGTAAGCCCAGATTTTAAGCTATTGTTGTTAGTCAATATGCTCTTGGTGTACGATCTTGTCGTTGACAGAAACTTACCAGTGAATCCCAAGATCCTGTGCACAAGCTTGTGCCATCGTTGCTTACACCCAAGCAGCTGACACGGTTCTCGTGGCCAACGAGAGAGCCAACCTTCTCGCCTCGAGTAATGTCCCAAACCTAATAGCTATGTTAGCTCACGAGTTCCAGAGAATATGAGCTTGTAATCACAAGCACAAATCTGCCTTACCTTGCACTCAAAGTCATCGTAACCAGCGAAAAGAAGGCGACCCGATACAGATGTAGCCACCGAGGTGATACCGCAGAGAATAGACTCGGACTGCCAATTACATTAGTCGAAGTCAAAGAACCAATCTGTAAAAATCCACACTTACTCCGTAGAGGTTAAGTTCGCGATCAGCGCGGATATCGAAGAGACGGCAGGTAGCATCATCAGATCCGGTCACGAAAGAGTGTCCGTCAGGGAAGAATTGGATGGCGTTAATATCGGACTCATGGCCAGCAAAGGTCTGGACGGCCTTTCCAGCGCGAATATCCCAAAGCTTGGCAAAAGCATCACAAGCACCAGAGATGAAGGTGTTTTGGTTGGTAGGGTTAAGGCTGATGCTCATCACATCACCGAGATGGTCAGCAAACTCAGTAACCTTCTGGCCTGTCTCAATATCCCACTTCATACAGGTCATGTCACCAGAAGATGTTAGGATGCTGCGGTCATTGATGAATCGACAGCAAGAAAGATAACCGGCGTGACCAGAAAGCTCACGGGCCACACGGGTAGGGCCATCGCGTTGCTGGTTCAAGTTGTAAATGGAGCAGATGTTATCGAGACCACCGCAAGCCACGAAGTTACCACTGGGAGCATAGGCGCAAGTCATAACCCAGGAGGAGCGCAGGGGAATGGCGTGGACCTTGTTGGTGGTATAGGCGTCCCAAATGATGAGCTTGCCGTCTTGAGAAGCAGAAACCAGGTGCCTCCTGTCGGTCGACCAGTGCATGGCGTAAATCTTAGCCAAGTGACCCTTCAGTGTTCGCTTCGCCTTCATAAGCTGGTTCTTAGGAATAGGTTCATGAGCCTGTTGTGCGACAGCGCGAACTAAACAATTGAGAAGGACCAAGTTAGCATTGATTCATAGATAAAAACGGCATGTCGGCAAGACGTGTATCGATAAATATCATTGTTGATAGTCATCGTTGTTTCGTTTCCCAGCGGATTTCGGGACCACTACGCAATCGGGAAGCACGTACGAGTTGTGTCGGCGAGATCATCCTTCTTCCTCTTAATTCGGTCCTTCAGAGTTTCGGCTTCGCGACGAGCCTGCTGAATTCGCGACTGCATAGCCTCGGGGGAGACATCGTTGTTGCCTTGGGAGTTCATCGTGATCGACCAGTCAAATTTTGTTGTTGGATGGTTTTACGCGCGACGGGAGGTGAGATTGAACGATCACCGAGGGCCAAGGGGCGGTGTCGATAGATGAATCGAGGGAAGCGGCGACGATACTCAGATTGAAGTCGAGCTCAGGTCGAGCAGCAGAAAAGAGCGACTTTCGAGGGGAGGGAATTGACGATGGGCGAAAACAGGAGCTCGGCCGGCTGAGGTTGGTGGATGGATGGAAATGGGCGAAATGCAATGCAAATGCAAGTGGAGAGGGAAAAGGCCGGAGGAGAGAGGAGCTGGAGGAGAGAGGAGTGAGGAGGATTCTTTTAGTGGTAGGGGCCTTTAGGGGGAGGGAATGTGAGCTACAGACCCGACTACAGATGGGACTACCTGCAAGTAGGTACATACAGTACAAGCAGGTCCGGGCAGGGGGGCGTGTGCTTCCATTTGAGTGGGTAAACCCAACCTGAGTGAGAGTGGACGAGTGAGTGGGCGCGGGCTCGACTTGGCCAGTGGCAGCCGCAGAGGCAGAGGCAGCGGTAACAGCAATAATGTCCGCAGGCAGATTAATAACCTAGGTACTTCAAGCAAGCTTCAATTGGTAAGGTAAATCGAGCGTACCTTATTAAGGCACGGTTCGGTACGGATACAGATTACGGCAGAATGCTACCTTGAGGTACTAACGTAGGTACTAACTAACTGCTAGAGTCAGCACCAAGTAACCACTGAAGTATAGAAGGATGAACGATAGCCCTCGACTGGGGCAACATCCAACTTGCTCCTCGTCTTGTTCTCAAGATAGAGAGAGACATAGAAATTCGATCATGATCAGTTTGACTCAATCGTAACCGTCATCATCATCACTGCCCGTGATCCAATTTTTGACTACCTCATAGAGTTTACCAGCTGACCACACCAGTAGCTTTTCAGTATGTCTCAGTCGACTCCAGTTCATCCGTTTTCAGGTACACAAGATTCCGGGGATTTATCCACCAAACATCAAGTACCCCCGAACCTACAAAAAAAAAGCCCCGCCATCAATTTACAGTGGGCGCTTTCTGCTGCACGAACCTGCAGCTAGAAAGAACCCTGCGGCCGTCGCCGTCGCCCCGACCCTTTTTGTCCACTCCATCCAATCCCACCTCCTTCTCCAGCTCAAGCTCAATTCATCCACTCACCCAAACACCATCAACTTTATGTACCGCACCACAACAGCTTCCACTATCTACATCATCATATTAACCAGATATTTTGACCAATCGACTCAGAATCTTCGAACATACTTCCATAAATAATTGCTCAGTCGGTGGCCCTGCCACAGCAATGCTCCTATCTGGCCACACAACAATGAGACCCATTGGTCGTTGCCCTACAAGTTGCAAGCACAACGGCGATTCGAGATAAACCAGCCCCTGACCTCGTCCTCGTCCTAGCCATCGCCAACTGAGCCCACCCAAGCTTCCAACAGAAGCTCACCCCGTCCACTGAGCGGCCGAGACAGGTCGTCCTGGCAGCGAACAGGGCTAGAGCCTCGCCCCATAGCGGAGGGTCTTAACCCGAGCTGGGTAGGTGGAGGACTCGAAGGCGCACCACCCAAGCCAGATTACTACCCAGATTGCGCCCACTGCATGCGTGCGCTTGCTAAAACTGCATCCACCAGAGCCACTGAGGTGATCTCCCGCCAAATTTGACCATCTTCGATAACCCAATGTTATCCATCCAAGTAACGAGGGCCAGCAGTTATTACATTATTATCAGAAACAGACTGTATAATCTCTCAATACACTCGGGCAAACTTGGACTCCAGGACTTTTCCTCTGCCCCAAACTCTCAGCAAAGGCCCTAGCTTGCCGTCAATCTCTTCGCTAATGGACGATTTCTTAGTTTCTGGAACTGCACCCTTCAGGGGAAGCAAGCAGCTCGTGTCTGTTTTCATTTTCATGGATGATTAGCAAATCACAGTTCATCTTGAGTACATATTTACTAGCTGCTGGTAGCTCGGCCCCAGCCAAGACAAACCCAGAGCCCGCGCTACTTGTTACCATCCAAGAGATGATCTTTCGCTTCGCTTCATAAGAAGCAGAAGCTAGTCCAAGAGTGCCAACTCCGTCCATGGCCATTTCCAGACCTGTCATGAGCTGGTTCCTGACCCACGAAATTTGGGCCTTGTCGACTCCACCAAGATAATTTAAATCCTCGCTGGCTAGTTTGCTCTCAGGCTCTGTACCAAAGGACCTCCCCGGAAAGGAGTTTCAGTGCCTCTGTTGCTAGGGTTATAGTAAGTCACTACTCCGTATGCGAAAGGTCCTTGCAACGCACCTCCCATCTTACATACACAGGGCTATTAGGATTCACGATCCCATGTAGCTGGAATGGGAAGAAACGATTTTTTGCCCTGTTGGGTTTTGCTAGGTGGCCAATGCCCTTCCCCCATGGATGCTCCAAATCTTCGAATTGGCTTCCATTTTCTCACAGGGCTCTCAGGCATGTAAGTTGAGCCCAGAATTCTGATATATACGTCAGGTAAGTTCCCAATTGTTGAAGATTTTCGGTGACGATCTCATTTGAGACAACAGTGAGACAAGGTACATTAGGACCCAAACTTCATCGACCCAAAGGAGAGTATGGTTCCATGCTATCTTAATGGCTTGTGCACTTCTCATGTTGCCGTGTCTTCTCTATTCTGCAAATCTGCAAGTCATCCAATATTTCACCCAACTTGGAGCAATTTGTGTCGTTGTCGTAAGAAGGGGAATCCGTTGATTCAATATCCTGCATGGATCAAACAATGCTGCAAGCAAACTGGGGAACTGATGGATCCGGAGCACCTTGTGGGCCCGAGCCTTTAGTCGAGCTCAGATGAACCCTGGCTTCTTGCAGAATGCAGAGCAGGCCTGTCCAGCAGTGAATTGAAATTCAGTCCCTGTTGGTATCAGAACTGTTGGTGTCACTTTTGGTCGCGTCCTGGCTGTCGATCAACCTCTACTGAAGACGCTCAGATGAAAGAATGTCGCTGTTCACAGACAGTATTTATGTCTGGCGCTACTCAGGATAGAATCGTTGATAGAGCTACTCCTTTAGCCTGTGACACCAACGCCCACCCGCTCCTATATCCGTCGACTGCTCGTACGACTGCCATTCTGTGGCTCAAACTGGAGGTAGATGCAGGCAGCCGGCACCTGTCCAACATTCAAATTTCAAAAGCGTAAACTCCGTTTTACGCTCTTTCTTGTACATATCTCAGCCAAGTGTGTATGGGCGGTACCGTACCTGCAGCAAACACACACATTTTCGACTGGGACTTTATGCATAGCCCATTAATATGTCGGAGCAAATGCGGATGCCGAAAGTTTCACATACAATCCTATATGACATACGCATATACGACAAGGCATCCAGACTCCAGTGCAACCAGATTCTGGGTTTATTCTCGAACGGCAGTTGCCCACCATCACAGTGACATTCTGTTTCTTATTACCGGAAATGCCTCTGGCGAAGTATGGATGCGCTCGTGCCTTGTTCTGTCATTATTCGTCAAGCATGTTGGCACATCACCTCATGTACCCTGTGGCTTGAGGATTTACATGACTCTTGTCTAGTTTTTGCTGCTCGATCTGCTTATTGCCGCGATCAGTGCAAAATATCAACGGCTTCAAGAGGCTCCAGCGCAATTTACTACGACCCCGAGATATCCACTTGCGTCCGTTACCGCGCTTGACAAGCCCCTGTAAGCCTGCATCTATAAAGTGAGGTCAACCCCCCGTCCCTGACCCATTCCTAGTCCGGCCAAGGACAATGAACGATGGTGCCCCTTGATCAACTTTGCCCAGGGGTTTATTCGTTATTTAACTTTGGGATCTCTGTGTCGAATGGGTCTGGTCCATCGATTTGCAGCAGTATTCTTCCGGTTAACATCCAGGCCCCATGTCTGCTGTGGTTAACATCATCACTAGCAATTTCGGCTCCATATCCACGTACGGCCCAGAGCAGGGGTCCTGTTATGAGGTGCTGCCAGATGTCAGGCCAAGATTCGCAAAGACAGGCAACACCAATAATAAGTGAAGTCTGATATACCTGCTTCCTTCATCCATTTAGCCATCCCATTCGCCTTTTCACAACCAGCCACGTTCGTAGTTCTCAGCCAAGGTGATTTGCCGTGACTCCTACTCTATCGTCCTATACTCGGTCATGAGTCGAGTAGTTATCTGGAGCCAGCCGGCTTGGCATCCCCTACTATGACCAGCTACGGAGTACTCATCGGCAGGACATCTCTTACCGAAGCCACATTTGACGAGTTGGAGAGCTTCAATCGTTGACCTCCGTATCCTCCCCGGTGCACGACTCATGTCATACCTCCGCTTATTTCCTATTCAGACTCTCGTGCAGCCATGGGTGGTGATTTCGATTGTCAAAAATAGGCTCCGTTATCTATGCAACATATGCTTTGTAGCTGCCCAGAGATGTATCATAATGTTGCTTTCAGTCAAACAACACTACATCTGTATCAATAGGCTATCTGTGATATAGCGTGGTCAAGTTGGACGTGTTGTTTTGCTCTCGCAGTCGCCAATTCTTTCTGTTGAGCTGGTGATATTGCAGCCATGACTCAAGAACCATGAACCCTGCAGCAACACCCTCAACTGGGTGAATATGTGCTTTGACACAGCCAAGTGTGTAATGCAACACCAGTTATGGTTCCAGTTAGCCAATACGGCTCGATTTATTATACATAGGGAACTCTGAGTTTGAGCTAGTTAGAAGGTGTAGTCTTGATGACTGACGGATAGCAGATCTGGTGTGAGTACACGGCTCATCAACAGCACGTCTTGATGAGGGCACTACCCTATACTAACCCATATTTGCCGTAATCAAGCAACAAGACTTGACGAGGAATATCGTGAAGAGAATAGGCGGGATTGATGATATCTTTCCTTGATTTAATTGTCGTGTACCATGATATTTTTACTATCTAGGAATCACTCTTTGTGATCCCTTGTATTGACGGAAATTATTATACCCAGCAGTGTGGGTAACTCATGTGATAGTTTGTATGACCTTTTGATCAAATGCTAAGACGCCGAATAATACAGCCAACGAGTGTATGGACCATTTTCCCGACTGTGAGCAGTGTTGATGAAGACTTAGAGTCCTTGAAATTATGACAGTTAGGAAATGCTTACCTCTAGTAACTTGGACGCCACGAACCTGCAGCATCTTGCATATCTGGCTGTGTATGTAATACGAACATCCATGCAATGCAACAAATGGCACAGCAGCGTAAGCTGACTCACACATCTTGCCATGTCTCGGACTTGAGAACGAGCTGAACATATGAAAAAGAGGCTCGGTCCCAGATGGAAACCGTGTTTTCTTGTTTTGTTCCTATCGCTCTCATTTAACAGTTGTGAAGCGACCAGAGGATGTCGACAATGGAGACTCTTGACGTAGCAGTTGTTGGAGCTGGTAAGAAAATGACATCCATATCGATTGAGATATTAAAGAATCAGCAAAAAGACAGCAAGCAAGCTTACATATATCAGGTTGGGCTGGGCTGGCTGCGGCCAAGACTCGCCATCAGTTACACCCTGGAGAATCTCTGGCGGTCTTCGACTCAGCTGCTACACTTGGAGGCGCTTGGGCGAAACATCGCCTCTATACAGGCCTGAAAACCAACAACATGTTGGGTACTTACCAGTACCCTGATTTCCCCATGGACACGGAAACTTTTGGTGTCAAGCCTGGTCAGCACATTCCTGGCCAGATAGTACACAGATACCTGGAGACCTATGCCCGACACTTTGATATATATGACAAGATCCGATATGAGCAGAAAGTCGAGGCAGCAGAACATCAAGAGAACGGCGGTTGGATCCTAACGGTAAGGGACATCAAAGTTGGTGACAATATCAAGATCAAGGCCAGAAGACTGGTTCTCGCGACAGGTCTCACTTCAGAACCCTTTCTACCAATCTTCCAAGGCCAAGAGGACTTTGGGGCTCCCATATTTCATGCAAAAGAGCTGCGCAACCATGAGGATACATACGGAACGGCCAAATCAGTGACAGTATTTGGAGGGACAAAGTCGGCTTGGGATATGGTATATTTATATGCCACCAAAGGTATTCGAGTCAACTGGGTTATTCGAGGTTAGTATTCCTCAGAGGGCACAGCGAAGTGACTTGACTGACTCCTACAGAATCTGGCCATGGCCCTTCTTGGAATGCTCCTCCTTATGTCACGCCTCTCAAGAAATGGCTCGAGAAACTCGCCCATGTAAGAATGTTGACATGGTTCAGTCCGTGCAGCTGGGGTGCAGCAGATGGTTACGTGAAGATTCGCAACTTCTACCATGGAACATTCGTTGGAAGAGCTATTGTCGATAAGTTTTGGAGTATCCTTGGTAACGACGTTATCACGCTCAACAAATACGACTCTCACTCTGAGACGGCCAAGCTTAAACCTTGGTCCAATGCCATGTTTGTGGCGACGAGTATAGGCATTCTCAACTACGAGAAGGACTTTTTCGAGGTCGTCAAGGAAGGGTTGGTCAAGATACATATCGCTGACATCGACCGGTTGAGTAAGCAGACAGTGCACTTGTCTGATGGCACGGCATTGCATACGGATGTGCTGTGCTGTGCAACGGGCTGGAAACATGTTCCTCCTATCAGATTCCTCCCCAAAGGGATTACTGAGGATATTGGGATACCTCATACGCCATCGCCAAATTCGTTCCCTCATGGTTCACTCCTGGATCAAGTGGATAAAGAGATCTTCGACAAGTTCCCTCGTCTCAAGGACCAGCCCATACAGAAAGTGCAAAATAGCAAGTATCATACACTGCTAGAGGACAAAGGTCTTTCAAGTAATGATGATACCACGCCCTCTACAGAGCTGACGCCGTATACGCTATATCACTTCATCATCCCGCCGTCAAGTCAGTTCCTCAAGACCAGAGACATTGCTTTCGTGGGAATGCTAGTCAACTTCAGCCACCCTATGGTTTCCCATGTCCAATCGCTCTGGATGAACGCCTTCTTCGATGATATGATTCCATCTCTCCCTCGAAACCCTTCACCAGAGTTTGTATCTCGATTCCAGCATGAGGCAGTGCTTCATAGTCGGTTCGGAAAATGGAGATACCCAAGTGGGTTTGGCCACAGCTTTCCAGACTTTGTGTTTGATGCTGTTCCGTATCTGGACCTGCTGCTCAAGGACATGGGTTTACCGATGTATAGGAAGAATGGTGTATTTGCTGAGATGACGGATCCATATGGGCCAGAAGATTATACGACGGTCGTGGATGAGTGGAAGGCAAAGCAACTTGAGCCAGAAGCTCCATGGTATCAATGGATACACGCGCTCGCTTATTGAAGGTTGTCACAACAACACCAGAATAGTTTAGCCTCTGTGATAAGAGCGATGTTCGGTTTGAGTTTATAGAAATCTTTCTGTAAATGGCATTCATTGCTTGATTGTGCTGACTCCTTGATGCTTCCTGTAATTAGGCAGCAGCACGTTCTTACTCTTATATTGGATGGCTAAGGCAAGGTAGAGCCATCCATTTCCTCATCATAGAAAGTCCAACCTCTTCCTCAGTATCTTGATTTAAGCAGTGAATCTTTCTGTAGGAGATCAGAGTCTTGACAGAAAACATGCCTGACACTATTGATTTGACAGCCTCATCACCATCTATACCACGTCAAACGAGAAGTTGAAGTCGAGCACTCTCTTCAACTACAGAATCCTCAAGAAAGGATCAGACAACAGACGCTTCCTCTCAAAAGCCAAAGATCGAAACTATATCATCTTTATCAAGCCTTGGCCTGTCAGAAGAACAAACACGATGCCCTCATTTCTAAACGCAACTGGCTTACCTCTCACACCATTCCTATTCCCTGAGATGCCTTCAAAACTTTCAATCTCAATTCCAAAGGGATAACATACGTTATTAGCAACATTCATATTTGCTCAGTCAGAGGCTGGGACTGCAGTCTGCATCTCGCCCGATGGCGTTCTCCTCACCTGTGCACACTGCGTTGCAGAAGAGCCCTCTGAGCTTACAGCACATACGTCGTACATCCTCTTATCATCACATGGGAACGTTGTTTCAGCGAAAGTGCTAGCTTGGGATCCAATATGTGATCTCGCTTTACTTCAGATCGACAAAGCCGAGCTTCGTCGCCGGCTGTTTCCCTGTGGCTGTATCGCGACCTCGCCTCCCAAGTTCAACACTGAGCTACTATGCATTGGCCACACGGGCTCTGAAGACCTCGAGACTGAGAACAGTGGCGTAAAGACAGACTATGACACGCTAGTTCTCACCGAAGGGACTTTCCGTGGTCTAGATAAGAATCAAGATCCGCAGGACAACAGTGACATCGGCGCCCTTAAGCATAGCTGCTGGACGTACTGGGGACACAGCGGTGCAGGATTGTTTGATCGGAAGACAGGGGCGTTAGTAGGCGTCCATTCAAGCTGGGACGGCAAGACAGGCATGAGGAGGGGAGTGCCATTGGAAGCGGTGGTTGCCTTCGTCAAAGAGGTTGAAGCGAGTAAGAGGGGAGACTTTGCAGGGGAATGGCGATGGTATGTGTAGCGGGAGCCAGAGCCCACCACTATGCCCAGGGATTGATATTGGAATGTGAAATGCGCTAGGAAGAGGTACCATGAAAGAAAGACATGCTCGTTGTCTATCAACTTCAACTTTAACTTGAAAAAGATTACTCTTGGTCTACTCCACACAAGAGTCTGTCTGTTGTCAGAAAGCTCTAACATCATGTCCAACTCTCATCAACCGCCAGCATATGCTCCTATGCAAGGCAATGTCCACAAGATCCGACTCTCAAAGATCCTGGCTCCTTTAGCCCTAACACTGTTTGTACACCGACCTGCCCTGCCCTGACCTAACATGACCCGATCCAACCCGTGCTTCTCGCACATCATTACCAACCCTTCCTCCATGTTCTGTTCGGTACCGCGCTGTGCTGTGCTGCGCTGAAATTAAGATGTAAGCCCCAAAATAGAACGACGATGGACATTCCCGCTGCTTGTTGCAGAATAACACCCAACGTTAGTCGACTTTTCAAACGCCGTAACCCGCAATGTCCCCATGATGAATTTGATGAAAAACAAATGCTGCATGCGCATGGATGCCCGTGGCTTGATCGTTCACTTTCCACAGCAAAGTACGTCCTGCCTCAATGAGCGAGCGTCCCTTTGACAAAAGCAAATATGTAGGTAGCTTCGAGTGGAACCGGCCGAGGAACCGAGTTGCTCTAAGCTCTCCTCTCCCTCCGGTCGGAAATCTTCAGTTGCCCGGCCCTGCAACTCTCTGAACCCTGGTCTTCAAACAAGCCTCCCCTCTTAGTGTCCGAATCTATCAATAATGTGATTCAGCCCAAGACAAACGCGGGAAGGCCAGAGCAGTGTCTGGCGTTTTGCCCCATAATAGCCCATGGCTGGTGTTTCAGGTTCACCACCTCAGCTCAGAAACGCTGACCCACTGAAACAAACATCACCAAACGTCATGCAGACACCTCTCCAGGTTTGACTTTGCCGACTCTTGCCTTGTCCCACTTCCAAGAAACGCATCTAGACCTTGGTCCAGCATCGTACGGCCTTGTAGGTGGTGGTTTGTGCCGACCCTGCATGTCTGACGTACAGTATGCGTCTCGTACTCACCACTCCGATGGGCTCGGGTTTCGGTAGGCGCCGTCCGATGCTCTGTGTTTGAATCGTTGAGAAACTCCACCACGAGGCACCGATTCCGAGTAGAGTTTAGATGATGCCTCCTGGGGGATCGTAGCCTGTTGGAGCTCCTCTTGAGGTGCTGCCCAGCCCTGCGCTTCCTGGCTCTCCATCTAAAGGTGCTGTTGTTGTCTTTCGTAGCATAAACATGGGTTTCTTGCCTTCCTTGTCCAGTTGCTTAAACAGAATCAGTGGCTTCTCCTCAAGACCCAGACAGCGTTCCTGATCGCCGTACACAATATAGAGGGCATACTGGTCCCATGGAGCGTTGATCTGGTACTTTTTTAGTGCAGCAGGAAGAACCTTGTAGCAAGGATCTTCCATACTGACACGGAAAGACTTGAAGATCTCGACTGAAGCATTGCTCTGACTGGGTGTATCAGGTACAGGGGTTTCTCGTCGGCGGGGCGGCCCTTGCGGTGCCTTTTCGCGGGAGGCATAGACTGCGTTGGCGTGACCTTCGTCGTTGAAGGTGGTTCGTGTAGAGGGTGTCGGTGCTTCACTGCGGTAGGATCGAGAGGCGAGGGTCGTAGCGGACATGTGGGTCTGAGGAGATGTCGGGGAGGGTATGTTGGGTGAGGGATACGAAGGGGAGGGCGAGCCCTGGCCACCTCCGTTCATAGCTGCAAGATGGGAAGACGATAGGACAGCTCGCTCTGCAGCACTTGCGGGGTCCAATGCAGTCTCCGCTATTGACCTCTCGTGCGTAGATTGAGTGGGTGATGCATTCTTTGGTGTAGCTCCGATAAGAATCTTGCGGGTAGAATATTGTCGCTTGACTGAGCTTCCAGATTGACTCGAGCCTGGGGGTGGTGTTGGTGCGGGGGGTGATATGGTTGTTTCGTAGCCGTAGGCCTGCTGGCTGTTACCACTCAGGTTGGGCAATGGTTGCTGCGCATCCTTGACCAAGCGCAAGGCCGGGAGCATATCCTCTCGCAATCGCCTGAAATCTTCTGTCATTCGTCGCAGATCCTGTTCGAGTAGGTTCATGCGTTCATCGCGGAGACGGAATTGTTCGACGAGATGTTTGATGTCCTTGATAGTTGCGGTAGCATATTGCGCTTCGGCGTCGGCGGCTGCAGGGGTTACAGGTTAGAATCAGGCCAGTCCACCCAGGACAGGAGGGGAAACGGAGGCAACGTACATAGGGGTAGGTAATGGTCGCTCTCAATAGGGACATCTTGAGCCTTTTTGACATCATATACGCTTTTGAGGATAGTTAGACGATGTCCCACGCTAGCAATGCCCATGCTCTTGAGATCGTCATGTTGTAACGCTACCAGGGCCTCGCCAACAATCTCGTTTTCTGCAGGTAATCAAATGTTAGCTATCCAAGCAATCGCTCCAATGTCTGCGGCATCATCCGTCAAGGAGATGAGATGGCATGCTTTGGGTCAAGACGCACCTATAAAGCGATCGGCATACTGTTGAAGACCAATGGTGCCAATAAAATCAGCACATTCCTCAACAGTCCATTCTGTGATGATGGTTTCTGGGAGACGGTCGGCGCTGCTGCGGTGGCCGTATGTAGTAGGAGTATGCTCTGCGGAGGTCGAGAGCTCGGAGTCTATAGGGGAATGCTCAGAGTTGGTGATAGGAGAGTGGTCGCCCATGCTTCGCTCGTATTCGTCGTCGGCGTCGGACTCGGCGTAAGCTGTGCCACCATCGAAGCTCATCATCCTGAAGACTATGAAAGAACAGTCGCCAACAACGAAGGCGGGGGCTGAGACGAAAGACTATTCCGGGCGACCGTCGTGGTGGTGGTGGTGGTGGTGGTGATGCCGCGAACAGACAGATGCGCTTGATCGGGCACCGTCGGATAGAAAGAGAGAAGACGAACGTTGGCGAAGGACAGTTGGTCGAATGCTTCCAAGTCTTTCATTCAAATCGTGGCCGGAGCGTCATAAAAAGAGAAGCAATGCTCAGGAGTAGGAGGTGGTAAACGTCAGGGTCGAGGAAGTGGGCGCAGCCTGGAGGACGATTGGATTGGATTGGATTGGAGTGGATTGAATGCAAGAACAAATCGAGTGGACGAATAGACTAGAAGATAGAATGGGCCGAGGAAAGGCAATGTCGAAGTGGGAAAAAACGAGCCGATCCCAAGAGAATAAGTAGACCCAAGCCGAGACGCCTCGAGGAGGACAAATGCCGTAGAAAAGTTAATAGAAAGAGCCTAGAAAATAAAAAGAGTCGGAGGTAGCCAGAGGAGAAGAAAGCGGCTGGTGGTGATGATGACGGGATGTTTGTGTCTTGGTCTAAGGTCTTGTCTTGTCTTGCTTGTCTTGCTCGGTCTTGGTCCTAGTCCTGGCCCTGGCCCAGTCCCAGCAGGTCTTGCTTGTGCTGTGCTCTCGCTCGCTCGTGGAAGCGCTTGGGGGTGGTAAAGGGAAGAGGAGGTCCTCCACTCCGAGTCACCTACGGCCTATTGAAATGGTAGCTGTCTAAAGGTACCTAGTACCTGGACTAGCAGGCCGTGGTAGGCCCTTCCGAGCCCTATACGGATGTACTCCGTACCTATCTCATGATTTGGCCGTTCGCTTGGCGGACCTCGCTGTCAGCCTGGGAGGGACTTTGAATACTGGCCCTCCACTGAGAACACGGCTTGACTCCCGTCCCGCTCCACTGACAGTATCCCCCGGTAGGTAACCCCGGCCAGGGCCCCTCACCACTAAATAAGTATCAAGCCTGGCTGCCGCTGCTGCAGCCCGTTAACCAGCCCAACCATTCCATTATTCGACCCTCTCCTATGCACGTCTCGAATCAGCCATTGGATGGTTCATACCCTTTCAGTAAACAAACAATCCAAAGCCAATGCCGTTCTTGGATAACCTCTCTGTCTTGAGTTGCAGTGCGCGTTTAGGAAAGTCTTGGGCGTTGACACAAAACATAATCTAAACCCTGGCAAGTCACTCATTGAAATGTATTGAGCTCCTGGTCCACTCAATTAACCTCAGTTTGTCTCTCCTTCAAACACCATTGGACCTTCAACACCAGGGAAACCATTCAACATGGAAGTTTACGGATGGGAGGCTCACTCAAGCCACATCTCGAGTGACAGTCTCAGGTATTCTAAGGAAACATCGTGCGTTTGAGACCGAGCCTCCAGCATTCCCGTTCAACAGTGAGGGAATTGACTCTGTAATGATGCTATAGGCCCCTTGGAGATTAGCAAACTTCCGAGGCAAGGTATTTGATAACGAATATAGCTTTCATCAAAGTTGAGAGAACATGCCATGGCTACCCATGAGTATATGCAACTGTTTATCAATGTTACCGAGGATGCGAATTGAGATCTTCGCGTATACGTTTCTTTGATTAGTTGAAGCAAATCTATGCTGCTTCAGATCTATATTTGTCGACTAACAATTACTCTATATGCTATACTCATCCAAGCCTTGAGACTTAGGTTGGTAGAGTGAGTCTTGCTCATGATTCCCATTTCCAACATGGCCCATTACCTCAACACGCCTTCAACTCCATTATTCCCTTCCAAAAAAAAAAGGCCCCCCTCTTGCATGAGAATTTGGGGGCAAAAGGGCAACAGCCGCATGGTTAGCCGCCAAGAAGAACAGGGCATTAAACGTCGTGCAACGTCGCGTTCCTTCACAGGACGTATCTATGAAAAGCGTCAAACACCACTCAGACAACCTCCGAGCACATGAGTGATTATAAGGATGTATCAAACACCAGAAACAAAATTTGATTAAGAGGCCGAGATATTAGCGTAAGGGAATCTTTGAATCCTGGACACCGTGTTGTACAACGTCTTCCAGGTTCCAACGGGGGGGCTGAAGGGGGATCCTGTTTTCCTTTCTCCATTCCTTTTCGTTCTTGGGGTCGACGCCTTCGGGAAGATGTTCCAGTCCGCCTGCCACACCGGTCGAGAACTTGATCTGCAGGATGTCACCGACTTCGTCGCAGGCAGCCAACAGACGGTCAAGATCCTCCTTGTTGTGGGCAGCAGAAACACAGAAACGGGCGCGAGAGCTGATGAGTGGGGTCGCAGGATATCCAACAACGACGACGGAAATCTTTCGTCGGAGCATCTCGTGACTGAATGCAGGGAGCTTGGCGGGGTGGTAGAGCATGACAGGAATGATAGGAGAGTCATCGTGGCCATAGACAATAAGGCCAAGACGCTTGAGTCCGAGACGAAGGTAACGAGAGTTGAAGGCAATGCGCTGAAGACGCTCCTCACCTTGACCAGGACACAGCTCGCCGGTAATGAGTTTTAGGGAAGCCAAAATTTGCATGAGCACACAAGGAGCAGGAGTTTCGCCATACTGAGTAGCAGCGTTGGAGCTCTTGAGCTTGTCGATGATATGTTTCTCGGCTGCGATGTAACCACCGTTGGCACCAAAAGATTTCGTCAGAGTTCCCATGAGAATATCAACTTCGGAGGGGTCAATGCCAAAGTAGTCGCAAACACCACGACCGCGGGGGCCAAGAGCACCGACAGAGTGAGCCTCATCAACGAAAAGATAGAACTTGTACTTGTTCTTCAGAGCGAGAATACCGGGGAGATCACACATGGTACCCTCCATAGAGTAGAGACCTTCGACGACGACCAGAATCTTCTTCCAAGGACGGTGGGTGCGGGGTTGACCTTGGGAAATAGCTTCGCGAACAACACGTTCCAGATCGGCCATATCATTGTGCTTGAAGCTCTGAATAACGGCACCAGAAAGACGAGCACCAACACGGATGGAGGCGTGGTTCAGTTCATCGGAAATGATCAGACAACCCTTGGAGACAAGGGCGGGGAAAGAGCTTGAGTTTGTGACGTAACCCATAGAGAAAACCATAGAAGCGGGCTTGCCAACAAATTCGGCAACCTCACGCTCGACCTCAAGAGCGAGATCGGAAGTACCAGCAGCACCACGGGGGCTGCAGAAGCTGATTCCGTATTGCTTGACGCAGGCCTCCACAGCATCGGCACAAGGACCTTCAGACTGGGCAAAACCAAGATAGTTGTACGAACTCATGTTGAGAGTCTCAGTGTAGGTGCCGGTATATTGATAGGTACGGTTGAAGTCGTCGGACTTGCGGTCCATCAGTGTGATGAAGCGTCCGGGGACGCCAGTGGTAGGGCGAGCGAAGCAATCATCCAGGCGCATCTTGAGACGTCGGACATAGAAATTGTCGAAATCGCTGTTGAGAGCTGCATAGCCGTTGCTGGCTTTGAGGGCGCGATAGTGCTTGGGGTTTCCGAAACGCTTGCCAAAGAAGTCGCGAATATGACCAAGAACGATCAGGATGAGGTAGCTGATGTAAGTGGTAAGAATGAAATAGTAAGGAGGCTCATCCTCGATAGGGGCCTGGAGAGGCTCTCCATGAGACTGGCTGGTGTATCGGTGACTTGAGTGGAGGAGAGGGCCAAACTGAGCATCGGCACGCTTCTGACGGTCGATCTCCTCGGCCGACCTAGGCTGGAAGAGAGTGGTCGTTGAGGCATCGATGCTGTTGGGATCGCCAGGGCTCGCGGTTGAGAGAGAGATGGTAGGCAGACCGGGAGATGGAGAGAATCCGGTAGCAGCGGCTTGGTTCTGCTGCACAGCGGCAAGGGCTTGCTGGGCACCAGTTGACTTGGGGCTACTGGAGAAGAAGTTGGTGATACGGTTGCCTTTTGAGGTAGAGGGGCGCCTCTCGCCCGACTTGACGGGTTGAGACATGGAGGGTGAGGATGAGAAAGGATTGAGCCGACGGGGCATGTCTCTTGGCACAGGTGCGTTAGATTGTTGAAGGCGCGAACGTAAGGGAGGTTAGATCGCGAATCGTCGAAGGAGGGTAGAGCACCCAATTGTAATCAGGGCAGAAGGTCGAGAGTCTAAGAGCCAGGAGCGAGCGTCAGTGGATGTGGGAAATCTAACAATCGATTCGAGACAATTCGCCGCAAAGCATATTCTGCCAGATAGGAGGTTTGTTGTGATGAACCTAATTGCTGTTCAGGGCGAATGAAGATATGCGAAACAGGAAAGAAAACAAGACCAGCGTGCACCGCGATAGAGAACAAGCTGCAACACAAGCAATGGAGACAAAGATGTTGAGTTGAGCTGGGGCTGATACACGGTACAACAGATGTTGATGAGGAAGAATTATGAAATTGATAAAAAGAGGTGACCACTGGGTTTAAAGTTGAATTGGAGCGTTGTGCAGTAGGTACATAGACTACTGCGTGTAGGTAGTGGTGCGTGGTCCAGGAGGCACAGGGGGGCGCAGGAGGTGGCGTCGAATCAAACTTGGAAAGTGAAGATCCGCCCACTGCAAATTGCCTGTGGGCCCTTGAACTCGAGTAGCGGAGCCAGCCGTGGTCCAGCCAAGGATCGCTTAAAAAACACCAGGTACAGATAGATGATGGGACGAACCGATGAATGACTTTGATGATGATGGATGAAGAGAGTATGATATAAACTCTTCCGTAATGTAAAAAGATCACTTACCCAGTCACTGCTCACCAACAGAGCAATCGCTATGCCGCTGTTCCAATTTCAATTACCGAAACAAGCGTGGCCGTTCCAAGGAAGAAGAAGAGAGATCGATCCAAGCTCAAATCGATCAGGCCGCAACGCAAGGGCGTATGATCGAGCACTGGTCGTCGATGACTTGATACGGCGGTCGAGCGGGATCGATACTGCTGAAGAGTACTGATTGAGAACAAAAGGGTGAATTGATGCTCGAGAGGTAATTAATCAGCCTTGGGTTTCGCTGATAGATGAATGCTTGCGTATTGAAATAAATAGTGTTAGTCGGCGGACTCTCGATCACTCGGCCGAAGCCCGTCTGCCAGTGGACGACAGAGCACAACAACAACCTAACAAGCAGCAAGAGTGATAATGAAAAGAGAAGAGAGAGCTGACAGATGCCGGGAGTAACTGGTTATTATTCGACCCGATCTACAGCACACCACGAGATCAGAAGCGAGAAGAAAACTGAACAGCGGAGTCAGCGGCATTGAAAAACAATAAAAAGTCCAGGTTTTCCGCTCCACGGCAAACAGCGGGTACCAGCACCAACTAGTACTGGGTACCTGAGTTTGAGGTGATGGTTCTAAGCGACGGGGGATACCATTTACTTGACGGAATGTAATCAGAGCCGAGAAAAAGTTCAGGTAAACCTGTATCTGTTGACATGTACCTGAGCTGCTGACTGTGTCACTGCATGCGATGTACGATGTACGAGAAACGCACACTGAACCGTCTCCATAGAGCACAGCACAGCACAGCACAGCACAGCACAGCACAGCACAATAGAGCAAGCAAGCACCCGCGGAATGGACCGGGCACAAGGATAATAGGGAGTTCAAGGGGTCAGCCAGCGGGGACTTGCATTGTATTGCCTTCTTTTCTCGTCTTGTCTCGTTGTTCGCCTTTTCGTTTCCAGCCTCGCTTCCTTGACAGGCGTTGACAACAATGTCTTCACAAGGCCTGAGAGTTCAAAAGCGAGGCGTGTATTCTCTATGACGACGCCGTGTTCCCCTCAAAGGCTGACCATGCCTGTTCAACTGAGCTCCTGACCTTGAACCCTACCCAGATGCAGACACAAAACGATCAGAACATATCTCTGGCTCCCTCTCCTTAATCGAAGTCCCTGTAAAACGGGATCCAATGGTTCTGCTTTCAAGACGAACCCCTGGGCTCCGAGGTCTCCGGCCTGCGAATGGGAAGACACGGGAGACTTGAAGAGAAAACGCCACTTTTTTCCTTCTAGCTCGGCTCGCACCAAATTTCTGTCGCTTGAGCTTTGCCTTCTGTAGCGAATGGCAGACTTTCAAAAGCCTGAAGGGTGCCCCCAGGGAACAAGAAAACTTCTGAGGGTGGACCTAGATGTCAGAAATATAGAAGCTAAGGTCTGCTAAAGCTATAACTAAACCGACCCGAGTCTTTTTGTCACCTACGATAGAGGTCTTTAGTTTTCTTGCCTCCTCTTGGATGCCGCGGCTCCCCACCATCAGATCGTGCTGGTCTTACACAGCATTGGTCATGATGAAACCCAAAGGAACTTAAGGAAGTTGGATGTCATCATCCAGGGGCATGCTGTACCCAAGCTCTCAAAATCTCCGCCGCACCCGGCGACGATGATGGCATTATTCTTCAAGCTCCCTCGTTTGGGAAGAGTCTCGTGGCAATTCAAGTCTTTGAACGGGGTTTAACTTTCAGACCGGTCGCCTCGATAGTCGATTTGTACCCGTATTTCATCCTTGATAACTGTTCGTGAATCATATGGAGACCTGGGCTAGGATTTCTCCCCCAGAACAAGCTACTGCAGCCGAGTGCACACACTTGTAGCCAACGATGCTGTGCTTCGCTGTGTATGTACGGATGACATGAGTCTCGATGGGTTGCATCGCTTTTTAGCGCTTGTTGTTGCACACCGACATCAATGGCCAGATAAAAGATGCTTCAAAGCCCTGCATACCATCCATCTAACAAAGATGAACAAAGATCCTCCAAGGCCAAAAGACCTTCACCGCCAGCTGTTTTTCAGCCCAAAGTTGCAACTAATGCACACGGTCCGTGGGGATCATTTCGTAATATTCGGATTGACTTGTCACATTCTCGAGTTGAAGAGGCTCGAGATATCAAGCATCATACTACCGCTTCCCATCTTATCATGGTCTGCTGCCTTCCCGCCGACTCTCACTCCCTATTGAGCTTCAGCTATACTATGCGAAGTCAACATTCGTGAAACAGAAGCCGAGTAGACTGTCGAGGCCTGATCATCTCGGATTCAAGGCGGTTCGGGACGATCGACTATGCCAAGTTCTCCCTACTACGTTAGCTACAGTCCGGCAGCTAAGCTTAGACCGTACCGAGGCAACCAGCAATGCAATGCACTAATCTCGCCAAACTGCCATACAACGTGATTTTGATTCGGCTTTGCCTTGTGCTTTGACAATAACGCTATGTTGCGTATCCGTTAATTGCCTACTTTTGAGTCACGGTTGACTCTTCTTCTGACTCTGAAGAGACTACAATGTGCTCTCCTTTTTATTTGAAGTGATGGCATCTCGTTTAGCTCGACATGACGGTGGTCATCTACGAATAAAAGTGACAACTCACAGCTCATGAGTTACTAATCTCGCAAGTCTCGTGGGCAATTACAATATCATTCGAGTTATCAAAGCCCATCAATAGTTGTCATGATGGAAAACCCTTGGATCCTCAGCATGGGAGACAAGCCACACATCGTGACCTCAGCCTCCCCCACCACAGCCACTTCAGGGAAGGGTAAGAGACGGGACTCGATATGGCGGGGAGCCGAGAACGGGAGGGGACGGCTTTCAGCGGTTGGGCCATTAGAGAAAGATTCCGAGCTGTGCTGGAAACACGGAATCCCATGTCCGTAGCGTTGGGATAAGAATACAGTCTTCTCAACAATTGAACAGCATCTCTCTTGCTTCCTCTTGGCTCCCATAAACCGTTCAATCTCTCCCTTGACTGTGTCTGTTGCTTCTTACACGCAATCGTCCCATTGGCATCTCAACTCCTCGGAATCGTCACTATCCTCAACAATCGTCTTTCCGAGGACTTGATCGACCTTTCAGTCTCTCTTATTTTTCGTTCCAATGCCCGTCATGTCGATTGACAAACTTACGCCTTCTGCTGCGGCACCTCCTGCTGATGATAATAATGTCCTCTGGAGGCATTCGGATCCAAAGTCCACTCACATGTGGAAGTTTCTTGAACACGTGAACAAGAAGCATGATTTAAGTCTCGATGGTTACCCAGCATTATACAAGTGGTCTATCGATGAAGTTGCTCAGTTCTGGGAGGAAGTTTGGCATTTTGCTGGGGTTACGGCTTCAAAGCCCTTTGAAGAGGTATGATCATAGCCAAGTTATGGTAGGGGCGTCTCAAGTGAGAGGCTCACCAAGCTCAAGATGAACTCAACGACCCTAGAACTCAACTAAACATCTCTGCAGGTCCTTCCTAAAAATGCTCCTATGTACCCCCGACCAGACTTCTTCTCGGGCTCACGTCTTAACTTCGCCGAGAACCTCCTCTTTCCCGCAACCTCTCCACTTCCCGAGCCCACTGCTCCAGCCGTTATCACTGTGACCGAGTTGCCAAACTCCACAGTGACTACTACATGGGCTGAGTTGCGTGAGGCAGTCCGCCGTTGTTCTAATGCCTTGCGTGCAGCTGGGCTTAAGCCCAATGATGTTGTTGCGGGCTTCGTCTCAAACCATGTTGAAGCGCTGGTTGCTATGCTTGCTGCCGCCTCAGTTGGCGCCATTTGGACTGGTATAAGCCCTGATAACGGTGTTTCAGCCGTGCTGGACCGTCTGAACCAGATTGCGCCCAAGGTGCTATTTGCCGATAATGGTACAGTCTATAACGGCAAGGAGTGGTCTAGCGTAGCAAAGACGACTGAGATTGTGGCTGCGTTGAAGGACAAGGGGCTTGCGAGAGTTGTTGTGATCAACAACATCAGCTCTGGTGGACTTGGCCTTGAGGAGCTTCAGAAGCATGGCGTGTTGGCTGTTGATTACGCCAAGATGCTCGAGTCTGCTTCTGAAGACCCCCTGAAGCTCGAGCAGCTTCCTCCAGCTCATCCCCTCTACGTTCTCTACTCCAGTGGCACAACTGGCCTTCCCAAGGCCATTGTTCACACAGCTTTAGGTACGCTTCTGCAGCACAAGAAGGAGCATCTTCTTCACTGCTCACTAGACTCTTCATCTCGAATGCTCTACTATACGACTACCTCCTGGATGATGTGGCACTGGAGCATCGGAGCGCTTGCCGTAGGCTCTACCATCGTTGTCTACTCTGGCTCTCCTTTCCGCCCCCATGGCCATCTCTCACTCCCACGTCTCCTCTCTGACCTCAAGGTCACTCACTTCGGTACCTCAGCCGCCTACCTGACTGCGCTAGAGGCCAATAGCGTTTATCCTGTCCGTGATGAGTCAATTGATCTTTCAAACCTGCAGGCTATTTATTCAACTGCTTCGCCTCTCCCGCCGTCGACCTTCAAGTTTGTCTATGAAGCCTTTCCCAAGCATATCAACCTCGGCTCTATTACCGGCGGAACAGACATTATCTCACTATTCGGAGCGCCTTGCCCACTACTCCCTGTTCGTGTTGGTGAGATCCAGTGCGCTGGTCTTGGTATGGCTATCCGCGCTGTGGACTCTGTCACAGGCGAGCCCATCAAGGCCGACGAGCCAGGTGATCTTGTCTGTATCAAGCCTTTCCTTTGCCAACCCTTGACCTTTTTCGGTCCTAGCGGCGAGGCCAAGTATCAATCGGCTTACTTTGAGAGGTTCGAAAACATCTGCGGCGTCGAGGGCGCAGTATGGCATCATGGAGATTTCGTCAAGATTCCTGACCCTTCAACCGGAAGTCTTGTCATGCTTGGACGATCAGATGGTGTGCTAAAGCCATCAGGGGTGAGATTCGGCTCAGCCGAGATCTACAACATTCTCACACGCTTCTTCGCCTCAGAAGTTGAGGATGCAGTTTGCGTTGGACGTAGACGGGAGACAGACTCTGACGAGACTGTATGTCTCTTTGTGGTGATGGTACCTGGACATGAATTCAACGATGACCTACGCCTAAGGATCAGGTCCAAGATCAAGTCTGAGCTGAGCCCTCGACATGTGCCTGGCATCGTGGAGGAGTGCGGAGGCGGCGTTCCCAAGACTGGCAATGGGAAGAAGTAAGTCTACCCCTTATGAACATCCGTAGGATGTATGATGTTAACATTCAACGCAGGATTGAAGTCGCAGTGAAACAGATCCTTTCTGGTATGAATGTCAAGACTAATGCCAGTGTTGCAAACCCTGAAGCACTAGAATGGTTTAAGAAGTGGACAGAGACTCACTAGAGAAGTCAAAATAGTTTGGGGAGTTATGTCTTCGGCCGGAACTAGATAAAACATTGTCTATGGGATATAGGAAGGTTACATGGGTTAGATACGTTGGCGTCGATAACAAGTGACTGGCTGATTTCTGGTTTCGCAAGTACACCTCCTTACAGCCCAATCTCGTGAAAAGATCGGAGCTCAACAACGTATGAATATTGCAGTATCCATACACAACGACAGAGTGAAGTTGACAAGAAACCATTTCTCATTACTAATGCTATTCCCAGATCTATGGTATATCCCCCATGCATTGCGCGCATATCCTTAAAACTCCACCCATGACACATAAAGACACTACGTAGTTTCTTCTGACCTCAAGCTCAAAAGTGTACGCTTCGCTTCTTCTGAACCTTCTTCCGCTTCTCTTCATCCTTTCGACTGCTGAAGAAGCCACTGACACTTGCTGCCGCCGGTCCAGCGTAGGGACCCTGCAGTAGACCACCTAAACCATGACGTTTCTTTCCATTCTCACTGGGGCCTGGCTGAGGTTGCGAAGGAGGAGGAGCAAAGCTTGGCCGAGGAGCGCCATACGGTGTTGGCCCAACACTGTTAGGTCTTTGGGGCAGGTTGTTTGGGGGGTTCAGCGCGCCTGACGCAAACTGCGGTCTTGGAGGTAAGGGTGGCGATGGGTGACCCGGGCTCGCAGGACTCTGGAAGTCTTGCCCAGCCATGCCGTATTCTCGACGGAGCCTTTCTGTTTCTTGTTCGACCTCAGCATCCCTCTTCCGACGCTCTTGCTCCTCAGTCTCAAGCATCTTCTGAATTCTCTTGCGTTCTTCCTCCTCTTGCGCTTCGCGCTCACGTCTTTTGCGTTCCTCCTCTGCGACCATTGCTTGTAAGCGTCGTGTTTCAGCCTCAACCTCAGCCTCTTGCTGGGCTTGGTTGCTTGATTGTTGTGGGTATGCTTGTGCACGAGGAGGTGACGATGGACGGTTGTTGTTGAGAGCACCCGCCATTGTTGGGCCTGCCGAGGAACTTGCTGCTGGGCGAGAGTTCTGGCGACGCCGGCCATTAGATGAGGTTTGTAGGTGGAAAGGATCCTGGCTAGGGTTCAGATATAGGTCCTTGATGGTCTCAGCGCTCATAAGGAGAGCAATCTCAAGACCCCTTCTATCCTCAATCTCAACGCGGGCCATGTTGGGTTCATAGATGGTCAAAGTCGAGTCATGCTTGGCGCGGAAAAATGCTACCGTAATATCAGGTTCCTTGCTCTTTTTCCCACCCACATTTCGTCCTGTCATATAGCATGTCATGTCCTTGCTCAGGCGACCATCACGTTTCCAGCGAAACACAACCTTGGGAACCAACTCGGCCAGAGATGGACGATCCTCCTGGTCAATCTGGCTAGCACTTGGGAGCTTAAAGGATCTCTCGGGAAGCTCAAATTCCCAGGCACCCGTCTTTCCCCAACTTCCCGGTTGTTGCTTGACGAGTATAGTCTGATCGGGGTTGTACAGCGAAACCGCAAAAGTATCTGGGATGATAGGTGTCTTGGGCGGCGGGTTTCCGTTTTGCGCGCGGATCTCAGCAGCAGATAAAGTGGGCGCTACCCAGTCCGGCTTGACGTCGACCTCTGCGTATATCACAGAAGTGTTCTGAGAGTCGAATATGCCGAGCGCATATTGGCCATTGGCTTCGGAAGGCGACGGCCGCTTGATGAGGTACTCGGGCGCAGGATCTGATCCATTGTGTGTGAAGTAAAGAATATTATTGAGTGGATTCTCTGAAGAGGTCTTGAAGCGATATGTCGGGAGGTTTTCGTCAAGCATCTTGCCAACTGTATTGGTTGTCTAGAGCTCAATGCGATTGTTGACTTGTTGGTGTCGCAGAGCTAACACGTGGGATGACGTCGTAACCCGTCGGGTGTAACACAAGAAGTATAACAGGGTGTAAGTCGTAAGAAGCGAGTCGCTTGTGATTCAGGAATGGCCCAAGAAGGAGTTTGAGGAAGAGAGATAGTTATACGAAGTTGCAAGGAAAAGTCCGACAGACAAGACAATTGCGCGGCAGGCTGAGACTGGGAGGCGGGGCTGCCTTGAAGCAGCTACCTACAGGTTGTGACTGATCGGGAAGGGTCACAAGGACTTTAAAGACTTGGCTGATGAATGGATCCAATATCAAGACAATCGGATAGCAAAAAATGAGCTTTATAATTAAGAGAATGAATTATTCGCGAATAGCTCAGAGACAAGGAACATTCCTGTGCTTAACTTATTTATTTGCTTACTTATCTCACTTGCTAATTAATCGAAACTACCTACGAGTCCTCGGTCTCGCATAAGTGACGTACCAAATCCGCCCAACGCCACAACCGATGCTCTAAGAGGCTGTGCAGATTCTTTACCTTAGTGTCATTCAAGTGTTACTATTCTCGTCCTGCTCCCTGTCAAGTTTATATATCGGATTGCGTCTGTCCGAGGGCTGGCCTCAGAGATCGGCTTCCAATGGCGATTCTACCAATGGATG
Organism: Fusarium sp. NRRL 29148; assembly: GCA_013759095.1. Taxonomy (NCBI): domain Eukaryota; kingdom Fungi; phylum Ascomycota; class Sordariomycetes; order Hypocreales; family Nectriaceae; genus Fusarium; species Fusarium sp. NRRL 29148. Next base: position 70,262 of record JABSTL010000062.1, read on the forward strand.
ATGCTGGAAGTATTAAGCATGTTCATCCATCTGTAAACGCGCATCCAATGAGAAGCAGATCGTTTGAGCCTCGTCCTTTGCGTCAGCTTTGGGCTTGATATCTCATTCCATTGCGTATGCAAGTATCACATTATGGAATATACAGAGTATGATTTGTTATTGTAGAGAACTGATACTCTCTACTCTCTACTCTCCTCTCTTTGTCTAACAGGCTGCGAAAGCGCCGTAAGATGCCTAAAATTCCACATGCTGTCCACGCCGGCTGTGGTGTAGCCTTTAAACAGTCCCAAATGCATACATCATCCCTGAACGCCTTGTATCCAATGCAAATTTAATGCCATGTCCCTTTTGGTGCGCCTTCTTCTGAAATTCATGCCATTGTCCACCTTTGATGATGTAGGTATGTTCGGCCTCTCCATCCCCCCTCGATTGCAAAGGTCCCCTGGTTATGCGTAGCTATCGTTGCGCTTCCCCAAGCTCCCTCATGCCAGACCAACAACACGACGTCTAAACTTGACCTGGCAGGAGTATGCAGTACTTATGTGCAAGGCCCTTACTTCGGGCCCGCGGCCACAAAACACTTTCATCGGACCTATGGGTTGCATTGTGAATGAACCCGTGTGTGCTGAGCGATGTGTTCAAGGCTGATGGTTCGCAACTCTATGCATAGTCTTTCTTCTTGCGCTTATTCGTGTATTCGTATCGTGTCATATCGATCTTGCAAGTTGCCTTCATCGATCAATGTCGTTTTGCCAAAGCTGTCGCAAGTGAAACGGCCACCGCCTTACTTCCGGTTAAAGCGTCAACTTGCCGACGCCAAACCCTCCCCATATCCATGATCCGGCTATGATAAGCGCTATGCAGGAGGAGGTACGCGACTTTCTGCATTTTCTTCTTCGTCTGCTGCGGGGGGTCCTCGGCGCCTTCGTTGTCTTTGACGCTGACTTTGGAGTCGTGGTCGACAGCATGGGTACCAGCAGCAAACGAAGCATGCGACAACCAGGCCAATCGCGAGACCAATCAGAAAGCCACGCATGATTTTCTCCCCATTGGAGCCTCCCTTGGCGATGCTTATGAACTTATCGCGAAACAGGTCATTTGCAAATGAATCTGAAGGATACACACTTCCCGTGGTGCCTGAAGTCGAAGACTGATCGCTCTCTGGCGATGAGGAATGGTCGCCGCGGGGCATAAGAGCCCATAGTGGTGAGACGGGCATGATGCGGAGATCGGGATCTCACAAGGCCCGTATGGGAGTAAGCAAGTGAATTGGACGAGAATTAAGCTTAAAATTCTCTTGATATGCTTGGCCGATCACCGAAATGAGAGTAAGTTGTGACACCTGAGAAATCGAGAAAATGGCAGTTGTCGCCCATGTGTCCGGGTGATCCGAGAGTTGAACCGGAGCGGCAGCTACAGAGGAACGGTGTTGGGGGATCGACGATAGACAACCGGAACAGTATTTTGTCGCAGGCAGTTACTGTTGAGAAATAAGATCAAGTAGAAGCCAAAGGCCAGATAACAGATCGAATAAAAATGCCGACGGGATGATCGCAGTAGTTGGTGAATCGAGTCGTCAGAGATGAATATTGTCAAACGCCAATAACTCAATGTGATGCAAGGTGGAGGAGACGATGAAAGCAACGACAGTGATCAGCAGCTTTTCAAAGTATATTTGTTATCATGAGCAAAAGATCACATTCCGCGGGACGAAAGAACTTGAAGCGAAGAAATCGGTGTTTGATTTGTCTCCGGCAGAATCAAGTGGTAACACGGCCAAGATTTAGAAAATCTGGAGGTTGAAGAAAAGTCGTGGAGACTTGGGTACGTGTGCCTGGGCCTGGGCCTGGGGGTTGGGATCGAGGAAACAGCAGCTTCACCCTCCGCTAGAACGCTCGAACAAATCGGTATGGCCCCTCTTTCTCCAAAGAATCCAGGCAATCCACGCAGGGAAAAGACAATATCCCTGACAATTTGAGTGGAAAGCGCAAGGAGTAGGGGGCTTCCCGTCCGGGGTGCACCTTCCGTTTGGGCTTTGGGGTGAGTTTTGTGGTTTGCTCACTTCCACTTTCCACTTTCCACTTTCCACTTGTACTTGCAATGTGATTAATGGGCTTCTCCCTGAGGGTGCTGTTCTCCCTTGGCCCTGACTCTGACTCCCTTTCAATTCAGGTCTCTCTTCAATGTGCCCTGTCTTACATGGACTATTCTGTTCCTCCTTTTCTCAGCTGCCTAGTCCATCCTCTTCACTTCTTATCAGGACGAGCGCCAAGACGTTGCGGGTTCAAACAGCCCATTCTTTTCAATCCTCCAAATCCACAAGAACGTCAGTGCCAAGAGATGATTAGCAGACAGCATTTTCAGCCCCAATAAGTGACTGTGAATGTATTCAAAAGACAAAAAATCATATGTATGATGTTCTTGACCAAGCTCAACGAAAGTCTCTTCACAAATGGTGTGATCTTGAATTACACAAACTCTTCTCATCGGAGACGTCGGTTTATTTATCCTTGTCTTGCAAAAAGTTAACCTTGTAACCCCAGTCACTTTCACTGCGGACCCCAACACGTCATGCCAATAGCGGACTCCCAGTCGCTGCTGGTTGGTCGGCCCGGCCTCCAACGCTACCCCGCAGGCCCGAAACCGCGGGGTGGCTGATAAAGTCCGTACCAAGGTAAGGAAAATGACTCGGCCGCATAAATAATATCCGACCTTGTCTGTCTTTGACATTAGAGATTCTTGGGGTCTTGAGGCATCAGTCACAGATTTATGGACATCATCTCTTTCCAATTGGGCACATTAAAACAATCCATGCAAGAGACTAGTCTCGACACGTCGGCTAAATATGCTTGGCTCTCTGATTGTCGAGAAGCTTATCTTATGCTTATTTCTAGACACTCGAATTCGGATGTACGATCCGTCTTCGCCGCAAGACTCTGACATGGTCTGACGGAGAATAGGAACGCAGGAGAGCTGATACATTTGAGCTAGCCTCCATCCTTAACGATCATAGACTTAACTGATTTTGGCACGTCAGCTAGAGGTCATAGTTTTCTTGCTCCTCAAGGATAAGTTGAGTCTTCCCATTATGAGGAACGTACTGAATACTGCATCCACGACTCCTATCAGAGACTTCTCCCACTGCTTCATGGAATACCTTTCCCCTTTGCATCCATTCGATAGCTGATTTTAGGAAGAACCGAGACTTTTCAGGCACGTATTGCGACCATGACAACGAACCAGATATTTGGCGCATCCATTCACATATTGAACCTGTGTGAAAGCAGTTTAATGGCACAAACTGGAGCGTAGATGACGATCAATTCAAATAACGCTGAATATTCTTTATTATCTTTGGGATGAGAAGCTATGAATCCTTGATTTGGGTATACATTGCTGAAATCCGAAGGACCCATTGGCATCCAACTTTAGAAACCCGTGTAGCACGCATGTGCATCAATTTCTGTCCTTTGATGCACAGCTCTACCCATTAAATGTTTGATGAATGAGAGTATCGCAGTGCTTTTGTCCTATTGATGGAATCCTCTGACAATCTTTTACTAGCGTTATCTCCTTGTTGTGAAAAGGAACGGAGCCGTCGGGAGTATAACGGGTTGAAGCCAAGTCGAAGGATGTCTGGAAACAGCACCAGAATATACAACGATGATCTTTATTCGATTCTGATGATGAATGAACAAGGGCTAGGTGCTTGGAAGGCCACAAGAGAAAAGCCTGGCCAAGTGGTGTTTAGGCTGTGGACAAGGCGTTGTCATGCAACTGAGCTTTCAGTGTGTACATCGTGGCTTCTTGACTTCTTGTCAAGCCGTTTCTCTGATGCAGGATTCGCTCGGCGACTTCTTTGTGGTTCGCGCCCTCGTCTGGAGTGTAGCACTCAGCCGCAGTCTCGTGTATTCTCACAGGTTTCATGTCACGAAGAGCGATTGACATGACATTTAGCCGCTTGTGCGCTGTAGCTGGGCGTACATAGGCGAGATCACCAGAAAACATTTTGACTTGACGGGGATTTCTAGGATATCACAAATGGGATGAATATACGAGAGATGTGGTTCATTATTGTAGGAGAGGGGAAATGGCGACTGGTTGAGGAGCTGACCTATTGTCAACTGCTTTGGGATGTGCGTCTATAGAGACTCGACACTTGAGCCACCAAACATCAATATCACCGCCATGATTCTTTGTTGATAAGAGTGTTGAACAGGCAATGCATTGCTGGACTATATCTCATTAATTCTTCCAGTAGACCCAGCTGCGTTTCACAAATTGTGCATCGCATTCATATATATACACCGTATTCACTTTTCGCATGAAGAGCAATTTGCAGTGTCGAAGACGAGCAGCATATGATATGCGTCAAGTTATAATGGATCAATGCTGATCTATGCTGTAAAACAATCCGTGATTTCATCTGTTGAACCTGCAAACTGCCGTTTGTAGTAGCCTCTCAGGTTGCTTGTTGTATCGTTCCACTCGCTCGGCTCGCTCTTCACGCTGAGTCAATGTTGACCAGGACCTGTCCCGGCATGTATGGTTCTAATTTGTTTCGGTTGAAGGGAGAAATGCTCGGTCCTGAAGTAAAGGCATTCTCTAGGTAGGAATCTGCGGCTAGAACATCCCTTTCAGTAGATCCCCTGTCGATCAAACCTATTAAGGAATTGTTATTGATAGACAGGACAAGGGCAGTGTTTCCTCAACGTACGATTACAGCCAATGTTTGAGTTACATTCGCGTTCCTCCAGATCCTTTATGCTACGGACAATCTAAATCCGCCGTATGTCCACAGACCAAGTAACAAAAAGCGATGCACCGAAATCTGAAGCAACGGAGCTTCCATGCTTGGACACATCCGTCCAAGCGCGCATCCTTTTTAGGTGCACGTCACAACAGATTTGGAACATTGCAATCAATCAGAGAAACAGTCTAGCCTGATAAAACCAAACACTTGAACCATCAATGCCCATTTTATTGTAAAACCTAGAATGTAGATCCTGACAACGGCGAGTAACCAGGATCTCGTCCCACAATGGCAGGATGCTTGACTATATAAATAGGTAGATAAACACTTGCCTCTGTTTGTTCCTGGTTGGGCTACGGCAGCGTCATCCTACAACATCGTTAAAATGCGCTTCTCGTCTATCTCGACGGTTCTTCTAGGCCTCATCGGATCGGTCATTGCTTTCGGTGGTATTGCTCCTGATAGTAGACAATTTAGAACCTTGGAGCGTCATGGTCTTACTGTCTTCAAACATGCCGCTACCAATTCGAAGCTTGAGTATGTGACCAATTCAGGAATCTGCGAGACGACGCCTGGTGTTGGCCAATATTCTGGATACTTGTCTGTTGGTAAGTTGATCCTACTTGATGCCCTAAGGTCTTTGCTAATAAAATTGATACAGGGAAAAACCATAGCATGTGGTTCTGGTTCTTCGAAGCTCGTCACAATGCTGAGAGGGCTCCCCTTGCCATCTGGCTCAACGGCGGTCCTGGATGTTCCTCGATGATAGGCCTCTTCACGGAGCATGGGCCTTGCCACTTTGTCAATAACGACACTGAACCGTCTCTCAACCCTCATTCCTGGAACGAGTACGCGAACATGCTCTACATCGATCAGCCAATCGGTACTGGCTTCAGTGTTGGAACCGAAGATGTCAACTCTACAGCACAAGCTGCCCCTTATATCTGGAAATTCATGCAAGTCTTCCTGGACCGATTTCCCAAGTACAAATCCAGAGAATTTGGTCTCTTTACACAATCCTATGGTGGACACTATGGCCCTGAATTCGCCGACTACTTCCTCAAGAAGAATAACCAAATCGAAAAGGGTGATGCTGAAGGCCACAAGATCGATATGGTAGCGCTGGGCATCAACAACGGCTGGATCGATCCGAAGCGGCAGTTCAAATCCTACGCAACATATGCCAACCGCAACCCCTACAAACAGATTCTTAACAACAAACTTCTCACTCGTTTTATCGACGCCTATGATAAGTACTGTCTGCCCGTCATCAACAACTGCACCCAACTTGAGGGTCAAGATGATGAATGTGCAGCGGCTGATGATGCATGCAACACGCAAATGTACACCAACCTCGAGATTGCAGGCAGAACTGACTTCAACGTCTACGATGTGCGCATCGGCAGGGATGATGTTGACCCGCCAGAGACGTTCCTTGAGTATCTCACACGGGCCGAGGTTATGGATGCGATTGGAGCCAACACCCGTTTCGCCGAGTGCAGTGACACAGTTTATGCAAACATGGCGACGACGGGAGATGGTCAGTACCCCCACGACGGCAAAGTTAAGGATCGATGCTGACATAGTACAGGTGCGCGTTCATATGTCGGGCCTTTGGCAGACGTTGTGAAGCGTGGCATCAACACGCTTCTGTGGGCTGGAGATACTGGTAAGTGGAAAGTTGGTGACACAAGTAGAACAGAAACTGATTTACATCTTACAGATTGGATCTGCAACTGGGAGGGTGTCCTGTGGGCATCTTATGCGCTCGAATGGCCCGGCCAGAAGAAGTTTGTGGCTGCGCCCTTTAGCAATTATACGGTCAACGGCACAGCCCATGGCCGATATAAGACGGTAGAGAATCTGTCCTTCCTCAAGGTCTGGGAGGCCGGACATTCGGTGCCATATTATCGTGAGTACCCCTGATATCTCCCAAGATTACCGGCTGACAAAAGAATAGAACCTGAGACTGCACTGCAAGTGTTCAAGCAGGTTATGCAGAATAAGCCGATCAAGGCAACCTAATGAGAATGGGAGCTCCGCAGAAATCATGTTTTCTTCAAGGCGTTTAGGTAGACGGAACCCCAGAACCATCCAGGCCATGGTATTCGTAATGCATAATATCATTTCAATGTTTCATGCTTGTACCACCGGACCCCAGCCAGCCATTGAGCATTCTGCATTCTAGACGTCCTGCCTTATTCTCGTATATTCATGTTTACATGCAAGTAAGATATAAAGGTAAATCGTACGCCAAGGTCGTACAAACAAATAGCGAGTATGTAAAATACGTTCCAAACTCCCCGTGCCATGCGGTTCCTTTGCTTTGCTTTACTTTTCGTTCTCGTTACTGTGGCTTAACCTTTTCAAGACGTAGATCATTGATGACCATATACCGGCTGAGAGTGATCCAGCCATAGCGGAACCAAACCATCTGGCTTCTGTGCGCTTGTGTCATGGCGCTCCAAGCAGTGCCATAAGCACCACGACCAACGAGCTGGTTCATGAATACCAGACTTTCGGGTCGCTCCTTATCCTGATCCTTGATACCAATGGATGAGAGTAGCGTGGGAACAAAGTCCATGAAGGCGGAGTACTTGCGCACAATGCCTACCGTGGAAAGGGTATAAAGGTCGACGGGGCTCGGCCACTCGGACGCGGTGGTAAGGGCCTGGATGAAGGATCTGGCACCCAGGTAGAGAGAGATATGGTTGGGATGAGAAGACACGCCATTGCTGTCAAATGTAACAAGGATGTCAATGTTGGCTGTGGGCTTCACATTGTTCTTACGCTCCTGACCAAATTTGGGCGCAAACGTGCTTCCCAGCAGACGAGCGATCAGGTTCTTGTCCCACATTCTCGTCATGGAGTCGGGAAAATCGGTGCTATAAGTGAGGTATCAGTCAGTTTTTGGAGCCGCAAGTGATAATGATAGTGACCAGCGGTATTCTACATACGGGTTGTCGACCACAAAAACATCGTCCTCGCTCTGCAGTCCCAGCGCCAGGCCGCTCTTTACCAGTTCCTTCTTGCGAACTTCTCCTAAACCGTCGGCATCTCCTATAACACGCCAAAGTCACCATCAGCCAAAACTGCTTTTAACCAATTTGTGTAGTCGCATCACGATGCGACTGCAAAGCACGGGTCGCTGCAGTCGGCTCATACCAGTGCTTAGGCATAGAATCTTGACGTGGTTTCCGTTCTCGGGTCGTGTGAGGGCGAGGACGGTCGGCGAGAAGAACATGGCTTCGTCGTCGGGATGCGCAATCAAGAGACAAACTCGCTTGTTCTTGATGGTCGATTGGGCAGTGCTGGCTGTGAACATGTAGATGCCTGGCACCACCACGGCGAGGCCGGCGAAGATGTGGAGAACGTTCATATCGGCGGTCGCTTCGAATACGGTCCTACGGTTACTTTTGCGACAGGATTGCTAGAGAATTGCGATTTCGGCTATTGGGTATAGGAAGGATGTGGACGATGATCGCTACAGCAGCGCAAGGTCTATATGAGCTGTGAGCAGGTACTAGAAGCTACACCAAGGTCAATTGAGTTGTTGGGAGCAAAGACTTGGCTCCTATCGGAAGCTGGTCGTGACCCAGGTCATAAACGAGTTGTGATGGCTGAGACAAAAGTGGCACGAGACGCGAGAAATAACAAGTGAAACTTGGTCATGGAGGGGCAGGAGTTCACGAGGTCGCAGATGCCAATCGCTAAGGCAACCCCCATAGACCTGAGCCTAACGGTTCACCGCCTCACTAGACTGTCCCGATGCCTTAGTTAGCTGAAGCTCAAGCTCAGAGAGCCCCTCAATTTACAGAAGGTTGGGTAGTGCCGTTGAGCACGGCAGGGCCCGAAGCTTCCATTCCGGCGTCATGCGCTAAGCCCATTGGGGCAACCTGTTGACGTTGACGTTAACCTCAGGTGAACCTCAACTTTGAACTTTACTCAAAGTTGCCCAAGAGCTTCATCTTACGACACAACCACCATCAACTGCCGACATGGCCCGTCAACGGAAAGAAAAGTCTGTCAAGGACATTAAACTTGAGCAGCCCGATCGATCTGGTCCCACCAAGGAAACACTCGTCGATTTCGCAAAGGATCGTGACCTCTTTGCAGAAGCCGATCGAAGACAACGCGAGCTCAACGGCGAAGGTCCCCTCTTGTCCCCTCGAACAGAACGTATCTTTGAGACAATACTATGGACTGGAGTCATTGCAACCGTGCATTTTACATTCGACGTCCTAGTACAGCGACAATATGCGATGGAAGTTGATTGGTTCGCTATTGTCCAAAGAACTTTTACAGCTTGGCTTTGTAAGATATCTGCGATCTGTACCGATTTGTCTACTTACATGATGTTTCTTTAGTGTTCATCGGCCTCTTTTACGTCTTGCATCCGCATTACTCCCATAAGTCATTCTTTCCGCTTGTTCCGCAGCAATACCAAGAGACTGTTCGTCAGGCCATGTTCTTTGTCGCAAGCACCGTAGGCGGCTGTTACCTCATCCACATCAGCAATAACTACGGATACATAGCAGTCATGAAACAAGCTCCTCCTTTAGGCTGCTTGTGGGTATGGGCCGTCGTCGAGATGGACATCCTTTGGGCGTTTCCGAGTTTATGCATTGCAGTTGCATATGCCTACAAGAATGGATACGGTTTCCGATAAACAAAGTCTATTCTTCTGTTGAATTGTTGGGCTTAATCGCGTCTCTCAACTCAGATGTTGTGGCGGAACCGCCAACCTCAGCCGACTCGGTTGACTCGTTGCTCTTGACTGCGAGATCTGTCAAGGTCCCGGCCCTCGATAGGCCAGATCGATCGCGATTTGTCAACCGGCTCACCAGGTCTTCTAATCGATGGATCCTATCCCTCTGGCTCTCAACTAAAGACTCGAGTTTGCGCGAGCTCTCATCCATCTTCATCTCTCGCCATTTCGTCCTAGATTCCAGATCTCGTAATCGAGATGAGATCATGCTCATTTGCATGAATTGCACTCTCGCAGTGAGTCCTTCTCGCTGTCTCACTAACTCCAAAGCTTTCGTCCTCACTGGCAGCCATGCCATGGCCACTGTTGTACGCCCGTTCCAATTCCTCGGCATGAGTGTCCATGACTGCCCTTGGTCACCAACACTCGCCTTAGCCTCCGTCTCAGCGACAATATCGAGAAGGCGCTGCTCCAGATTCAATAGATCTTCCATAACAAAGTTGTACATCTGATATTCGGGTTGTTGTGTATGGAAACCCTCATGTTGAGCATTTATGGCTGCTACGAGATCCGCCAGCCAGGTAGATTCAGTTTTGTACCACGACAAAGATGTTTTGACACGGAAATACTCATCGTCGCTATTTCGAAGGAATGTCAGACGAGCATAGAATGCTGCAGCAATTGCGACGACAAAGGTCAGCATGCCCGCAACGTTGGCGCTTATGGAGAGGGGCGAGTCTTGCTGGCGATCACTGGAGTCCATTGACCCTCACAGGTCAGACAGAGAGTCGAGGACGAGTGTAAAAGTTCTGGTACATGTTACGGAGGAAGCAATTCCAGCAAGCACCTTTTAAATGCCGTCAGTCAATTACATGGAGTGTTGAGTAAAGCCTAAAGATCCAGCCTAGCTGAGAGCTGGAACCCCTGCGCAGCCATCATCTCATTCACGTGCCGTAGCACGTGATGCCGAATGAGACTCCTTTCTTGTTGCAATTACAAACTTCTTAGGGTAATGGTGAATACGGGGGACATTGGAGAGGAATCAGGCTCAATAGAAGATATGGGTAAACTGTGATTTCATGTATCTAGGTCAGAATATGACATGATTCCTATATAATGCGCTATGTGATGCACCATGCAACTAACACCTCCTTATCATCAGTAGAATCATACTGGATATCATTATCTATGCGAAAAAGAAAATGCAAATAAACCCGCTCAAAATGGAATCATCCACTACCTCGGAGCTCTCCCCCTGCTGGGCCGTGTCGAATCAGCAAACGTGATACCTCGTCGGCTTGGTGGCACTCTCTCGGTGCCCTCGTCGTCATCACTGTCATCACCTGCGTTGCCTACACCCAGAGCAGCCTCTCTTCTCCTCCTTTCTGCTGGTGTCTCGCCAGTCTCTTCGTCACGCTCATCGCCCCCCTGAGTCAATAGAACGGCGAGACGACGTTTGCGCTCAACAGCTGTCTCACCCTGCTCCTCGGATGGCTTGGGTGGGCTCGAAGGGCCTGCATGCCGGGAGGGAGATGCAGCTGGGGCCTCCGTTGCCTTCGCCTTCCCGCTAGAGTGATGCTCAGCTGCCTTGGCAGCCCTGACTGCAGTCTCGGGTGGCAGGTCCTGTTTGGCAACCTTCTTGACGGCTTGCGAGGCAGACGATTGATCTACAACCTCCCTTCTTGTTCGTGAATCCAGCTTCTGTACTTCGCGGATGAAGTCCTCCTTAGTCATGCGTTGACCAACACCGCCAATCGTGAATCGAATGGCTTTGTCATCGGCTGCTTGGTTCTCCGCAATAGACTTCTTCCTAGTTTGTTCATTTGAGCTGTTGCCTCCGAACACGCCTCCAAAATTGGTCCATCCAGGTTTGGCTGCTGTCTTCTCGGCGGGTGTGGTGCTGGGACCGGCTTCTGAGTTTTCACCCTTGGTGGTGGGCAGTTCATAAGTTTTAACGACTTCACCGTCCTCGTCTTCGACAATAATCTGTACCTTGTTAGTTCAATCCTTGGTTGCAATTCTAGGAATGCACGTACCGTGTTTCCAAATTGGTAGGCTCTGGCAGGTTCGTGTCGTCGATCTTGACCCTTTTCCTTACGCTTCTCTATTTCAGTATTGTAGACTTCACCCACCCTCTTCCTAAAACCAGAGATAGTCCATAGCTTGTCGTGGCCAGGCTTAACGGCTGTAATGGGCACATGGTCTTCGTCTTGTCTGTGAGATTCTGGAGCAGGTTCGACATCAAGAACGTCTCCGTCCTTGTTCTCAAATATCAAATCATGACCCTCCTCGAATACGTTCACGGGTTTGGGGGGTGTCTTCTGGCCGCTGCTACTGGCAGGGCTATCTTCTGTCTTCTCAATCTTGTCGGTATCCTTCTCCTTGGAGCTATCATCGGCCGCCAAAGTTGATTCTGTGTTGCCTTGCGAGGGTGACTCCTCTTGCTCGGACTGTTCAGTAGGGGATAAAGGCGTAGACGATTGTCGCTGGGGAAAGATTGCAGACTGAGCAATTGGTCCTCCGGGGCCATTGTCTTCCCAGTTCTTATGCTTGCGCTTTCGCGACACAACCGATGACGAGCGGCTGCCACCTTGGTCTCGCTGTCTGCGTAAAAGATGACTATAAGGCCCGTTGGGAGGAACCAGAGCATCGGGAGGAAGCTGGGGTCCCTTCTCTTCGTCGATGGACGCCTCAGAGAAGGATCGAGCTTGAGATCTGGATTGAGAAGAGATTCGGGGTAGTCGGTTCATCCAAGATGGTCCATCTTCGGGGGCAGCTGTGTAAGACATGGTCAAACTCAAGGTGTTGATGCGCTTTCCAAGGGTGAACACGGCAATTGAGGAGCCATGGACAAGAATTGACGTGACAACCATGAAACACACTATCGGCCACACGAGATATATGAGCTCATAATGTTCAGTATTCTCGGGTGGCATCTCGGCCAAAGGTACCGGCTCCTCATGCTCCAATTCAGCTCGTGCCAAGATCGCAACGAAGATCGCGCCCACGCCGATTGGGCCGAAATGGCCAGCGAACAATGCTTCACGCCATGTTTTGACGTCTGGTATAAGCGGTTTGAGGGCCAGCATGATAGGGATCCGGCGGAAGAAAAGGACAAAAATGGCGATGACCACAAGACGCCAGGCCATCATACCAAATCGACCGTCGTTGAATTGCGACCATGGGATGATGGTTCCAAAGTAGACGAAGTAAGTCAAGTTAAGCAAAAGATCGATAACGTTGGAAACATGAGACTCCTCAGTCTTCTCGCCAAACCAACCGTCGTTAGAGAAACCAACTCCTGCTGCGAAACCGACAAGCAAATCGTCCATGCCCAGGATACTGCCAGAGCCGGCACACCAGAGCGCAACAACGAAATAGAAGACTAGGAAACTCTCTCGATCGATGAGGTCACGCTTTTCGGCGAATTTAATACCATGGCGAGCGATGTAGCCAATGGCGAAACCATAGATGGCGCCGAAGATGCACTCGTAGAGAAGAACATACACAACGAAATGGAAGCTCACATCCTGTGCATCTCGCTTGTACTGAATAAGGTACAAGGACAGATAAATGAAGGGGAATGCCATTCCGTCGTTACATCCAGACTCGGCGGACAGCAAATCTCGAAGATGCTTAGGGACTCGCTTTGCAAACTTTCCCTTTCCTACCACAGATGATGCCAGGACAGGATCAGTAGCAGTAACACAGGCAGCCACAACAAGACTATCGAGCCAATCCAATGCAGGGATCATCCAGAAGATGAACAAACTGACAATAAGCCAGCCGAACGTCATTACTGGGACCAAAAGAAAGACAACAGACTTCCAATGGCGCTCCATGTAGAACTTGGGCAATTCGACACCGACGGCGAAACATTGGACAACAAGAACAATTCGGGAGAACTCGACGGTAACGATATCGGTCGAACCCCATTCCTGGGGATTGATCAAATTGGCTGCATGAGGGCCGAAGATTACGCCACAAAGGGTAGCGACTGTGGCTTCACCAATGTACATGCGCTCCTTGATAAAGGACGAGCAGAGCATGAAAAGGGAAGTGAAGCCGCCGAGGATAATGTACACCAAGTGCGGTTTGGTAATGTCAAGGTGACTCCACGCCATGCTGGGCTATAGGAATAAGAATACAAGAGGTTCGGTCGTTCGATTGGCCTTGACGGCGCTCGATACTTGTAGTGTCGCGATCTCGGAAGCGATCAAAGCAACGTTATCACAAGGGGGAGGAAATCGGGCGGCGACGCCGCGATCAATTGTTGTTGGCAACTCGTATGCGAGAGAAGCGCAACGTCCACGAGAAGGAGTAGGTAGGTAGTAAAAGAGCGACGAGAGAGGAAGAGCGTCAACAGGAACACCTAGTTGGCCTAATGTCAATTGTTGTTGTAGGGAAGGAAGAAAAAGAATTTCTCAACGGCTGCCCGAGATCAACACGCAAGAGCGAACCGTTTGATCCCCGTCAATCGGCGCCGGGCTCAAAAATGGCACAGGCCTTGAACAGTGTCGTCACAGGGCAACAATGCCTGTAAAGCCGGGATGGTACGCCACTCGGCGCCACAAAGGTCTAGGCGTGATGAGACTTATCGATGTTAATCTGGAGAGCAGATAAGGTATTCTCAACAGAATACAGCCATGAAGAATGACGACGGAAGTTCAAATGCTCCAACGGCTTTCACTGGAGGTTTTTCTAACCTCATCGGCTGGAGATTTGTGTCTCCGGAGGGGGTGTCTTCTAGCGCAAAAAATGAGGTTCATCAACGAGCAAGGGGATCGTCACCATCGACAGCCATCCATCCATCTCACGACGCAACACACAGAGCCAGTGAGCGAACCACAAGGTCAAGGTCAAGGAACAGGGGCCCCCAGTCGGATCAAGTACCGCCAAGAGCCTCTCAGTGGGGGCTCGCGGGGCCATTTGATGCGCCGCTGCTTTTATCCAGAACCTTCACAACACCCAAGCCGGACAAGACGGCAGTATACCAAGGCTCGAGAGGTCTATCGTGTTGTTCTATTCAATATTTTTTCGAGACTGATGTTGTAAAGCAAGCCCCAAGTTGTCCTCATATAGGCTCAACCTATGTTTGACCCTTTGAATCGAGACCCAAATACTCTGTACAGTCTCACGATAACGGCCCAGATCACATCTCAATGAGCCCTGTCTTACTCGTCAGAGGGTCCTGTCCTCCATGCATCTCCCTTGTCCAACGCCATGACTTTATTTCAATAACAACGGTCTGGTTCCACTTCTCGCCTCAACATCTTTCTCTAATACGCTATTCCGCGCCTGTATGCTCACCCACACATACGCACTTGTCTTGTATCAAACTTCGATGAGAATGGCATCCGAAGCCTAACGACGCCTAATCAATAGTCTCACAAAAGCAACCAGACCGTATCTTGATATGATAAGGGACCAACGAAAGAGATATGCCGCTAGCCGTTGATTGCTTGGCAGCTTGAATAGCCTCCAGCTGCCTCGCCCGAGACGATAAAAGCAGCGTTTGCACACCATACCCCGGCAGTTCCGTGCAAGAGATAGAACCCTGTCCTTCGGTCTCCAACACGAATTGACATTCTCACTCCGAAGAAAAATGAACACAAAGAACAAGATTGCGGGTAATGGATAAGACCACCTGAAGACCCTCCAGCCAATACCGGTATTTCTTGGCACTATAGCATTCCCTCAATGACGACTTTGAAGCGCTAACCTCGGTTTTATCATCTCGAGTCATTTGTTCATCGTCTCGAGTGATAGACTGATCCGCACCATGATCGTCGTAGTGATGAACATTAACGTCGAGCTGCATCGTCATCCCACGAAAACGTGCCCATCCAAGGCGCTTCTCTCGCTGCAAAGGGCGACCGAATGAGAAACGACCCGGCTCTTGTTTCCTCTCTTGATTTGTGCATCTGTTCCACTAAAGTTTCGCGTGAACCCCAGTTCCCAGGCTCTGTTGTTTTTGGCACATGGTTTGAGGGTCCGTTAAATCAAGGTTAATTTTTTACCGCTCCTGCGGCCATAACCGCAAACAACCTTATTTCCCTGTCGAGCTGCGAGATCGATTTTATGCTTATCATTTGTCACGAACGCCCGAGCTGCCAATGGTTGATAAACGCGGCGTTGGAAACGGTCTAGCTGGGGCTCTCGAGGGTCTAGATCAGGAGCATTTGGTCCAGGCCCTTGAACTTCTACAGGCATAATCCCTCAGGTAACCTAGACTCCATCCAATGTCACTGTAAATCTGCAAGATCAAATTGAACCCGTTGACAATCGTCTTGGTCTGTTGACGTCAGTGAGAACGATAGAAAACACGCTACCCTGTTTCCAGCAAAGCTTCAGGCTCTTTTCATCTTGAATCTGGGTTTCTTAACTCCACAGCAATAACCGCAAGGTTAATACACCGCTCATTCTAAGAAGAGATCTGCCAACCTCCTGTACGACTTGTGAGGGCATCGTGTCTCGTGCACACAACGTCTTGCACCTTGTGAATAGAGCACCAACCTTGAAAGAACGTCAATTGACGTTGCATTTTGTAAGCCTTGGATATCTCTTGGAGATCTGAACAACCCTGGATTTTGGTGCAGCCAAGAAGCCCAGAGATGCACCCCAGGCTCGCCAGTCACTCGGCGCCAAGGGCCAAGCTCACACGTGAAGTCGCCAAGAGGTAAAACCACACCAGGTGGTGCAAATGCACAAGAACATGATTTGACGATAGCTTCATTTTTATCGCAATCAAGTATTGCATCTTTCGTGTTGCAGAGTTTTGTGAACACGAACTCGCTGAGCGCCACGCGAATGTGTTACTCGATCACCATGAGCAACCATGCGATAGGCTTGAAGGCGAACCACTCGGCATCACATACCACATACACTCAAATTACATGCATCTAAGGTCAGTATTGACAAATTCGATCTTGAAGGGTATTCTGTTATTTTCCGGCTATCTAAATGCATTACGACGTGAGCTTCTCCCACTTCCGTTGACTTCTATCTCAAGTTGCTACAGAAATTTACCAGCTCCCTCGGTCAAACAAGTACAGTGATCCTACACCCTCGAAATTGAAATGAATTACCAGCTAACACTCTCTAGTTGACGACCATGTACATAATAGCAGACATGGCCAAAGATGCGCACATGAACCCAAAGCTGGGAGCATGAACAGAACCACCAGCCGTTGTGGGCGTAGGAGTCGGCTCCTCGCTGGCGGACGCCGCTGTTTGGCTAGCAGCACCCGGCTTTGTCACAGAGGTCATCATGCTAGGAGGAGCGGGCATGGGAAGAGAGCCAGTTGGCTGGTCTGTGTCGATTGCAAGAACAGTGCTCTTGGTGGCAAGATCCTCATCCACTGAAGACAGGGGTGGTCCGTCTAGACTGCCGTTTGACTTGTCATCTGAAGTAGTGGCGCCAGTCTCAATTAAGATATTCTTCAAGACCTTGGTAGAAGAAGCCGAGGTCGTTGTTGTGGCTGGAGGCTGAGTCTTCTCAGGCTCGGGCTCCTGCTTGGGTTGAGTCTGAGGCTGAGTCTGAGGTGCAGACTCGGGTTCCGATTGAGGCTCATCAACATCTCGACAGAGAACAGCGACAAGGTTGCCCTTTTGGCCGCGGCTTAGAAGTGATTCTGAGCTGGCTGAGACATCACCACATGATGCTTGGATGAAGCCCTGGGCTTGTTGAACTGAGTCCTTACAAGCAGCACTGCATGCCTTGCCGTCGGTGAAGTCTTTGGGGGTGCATTGGGAGAGTGGTGTATCGTAGGCCTGAACACAGGTCTCTGGGAATGACTTGTCACTGATAGACTCAAAGTCTGACAGCTTGAGGGATCCTGCGGAGGCGGAACCAGCCATGAGAAGGAAAGACAGCTGGAGCCATCGTCTTGTAGATTGTCCAGTCATTGTGAAAGAAGTTTGTTGTCTTATGTTCAACAGTAAGAGTTGTAGTTTTTCGGAAAAGAAATGCTTCGACGATAAAGGTACCGAGAGTACAGAGTACACGTTCAATTATATGATTGAATGATCGTGGCTTGGCTCAAGCACGAAGCATTGATATCATTCGATCAATAAACTGGCAACTCAGTTGAAACGCGCTAGGGGGCTGACAACCAGGCTGACGGGACCAACACACTGAAGGATTTGGTCTCGAACGACGAATTGAAGCTGATCGTGGGCAGGGAAGATTTATGCGTTGTGTTTTAGTGAAACTACCCTTGGGAAGATCGTTTCAGCGGCAAGATTGAGTATAAGCCTCGAACAGATGGGATGTTTGGGGATGATCAAATAGATTAGTTGTTCGTAAGAGATGGATCGATGTTTAATGCTTCTGAAGATGGAAGGAATTTGATCGGCGTTTCGTGATGAAGTGTTTGTGGAAACGGGAAATGAAGGTGTCGTAGGTGATGGTTGTCTCGATGTTGAGATGCGCGACAGGTGAATTAATGAGGGTGTAGTGCAGGCGATGATGATCGATGAAAAGACAAAGAGTGCGCTCAAACAAGTAAAAGTAATAAAGATGAAGGAGAGCCCAAGTATTGTTTGTGTCTTGATGGAGTCAAGCGTCGAGTGTACAATACAGCACAGCACAGTCTTGCAAGTGTAAGGCGAGGGAGCACAGCTTTCCTCTGGTTTCACAACTGAAACGAGTGTTGATAAATGTTTGCTCCTCTGTGGAAGATTGGAACAAAGGAAGGAATACCGAAGAATGGGAAGAAGGGATTTAATAAAAAATGAAGGGGATGCACAAAATATTGGGCATAGTATGGGGAAAGGGCTGAGAGAAAAGGATGGAGAGAGACAGGACGATCAGGGAGAGGCACCATAGACTACTATGGAGCATGTTTTTACAGAAGGGGATATCTAATGCACATCACTAGCTCAGACTCTGGTCAAGACGGCGCATCACAATACAAAAGCACCGACATCGTGAGAAGAGGGCCAAGCCATTGGATGGGCTCCACAATGATCAACAGGGGCGTCTCTTGTCAAAGTCTGAGCCTGGCCCTGACGTCACACGAGCCGTGAGATGTTGAAGTTATTGTGTTTGCTCTTGAAACGACAAGACTTAGAACGGGTAGAGTACAGCATTCCTTGTGCCATCTGAACGGCGTGTTTGTCCTCGTATTCTTCTTCGAGCCCTCGGTCTAGACGAGACTGGATGAATTCACAGAAAATAGAGAGAGACTTTGTTCGAGAGACAGACAGACAGACAGACAGACAGACAGACACTTCACACGTCAGACTTGTTTCAGAACCGTTTGTTTCGGTTTCATTCGTGCCGACGCACAGACGAATCAAAGCCTCGAGCGGGGACGCCAAGATGCTGAGAAAAAAGGAAGACAGAAGCTGCTCGAGTCAGAATTGCTTCTAGTGTAGTGTACTTGAAAGGTTCTTCGACTATCGCTATAGTTGAAGCCCTTTATCGATAATATTTGCTCAAATATTATCGAATAGTCAGTCCTGCTGAGGAGGCATTATTAAGTCCTCATCCCAAGACTTGGACCCTTGCTGAACCCCTGCAGGAATATTCGCCCCCAGAAATTGCATCCTTTGGCGGATCGAAAAGTGGAAATGCCGTCCCAACGGCGACATGGTACAATCTGAATGTGGCGCTGTAAACTTCCGACAAAGTACTCTCTCTTCACCATCTCAGTCAGCTTACGAACATAATACGAGAATATTTGCATCCAAGTTCCAACAGAGAATTCTGAGCATTCGTACTCTGTTGGTGCTTGTTTCAGAGTCCTCGGGAACCGTTCGGCAGTCACATAGATCAACGCTTAGATCAGCCCCCTCTAACCCGTTTGCTCACAAGATCGACTGCACTATTCCGCCCAGGGCACGACCCTTTGAATCAAGTCTCCCATTTGAGTAAAGACACGACATATCAGGCAATGTGCTCCCTTTCTGCCTCAGTAGGTCAAGGGGGAGTTTATTCCGGCTTGGTCCAGGGGTCGTTTGTCCTTTTTCTTTCTCCTTCGCGAGAGGCGTGATATTGTCATGCAATGGCTTTTGAAGCATCCGGTCTGGATGCGTACCCTAGCTCATCCACTTGGACGCGAGTTCCAGGGGTTGTTTGCCGCCACTAACACACATGTTGCCAGTTACGGGTAACACCAGAGCTGCAAAAGGATGTTAGCCAATGGGGATGTGGAAAAGCATCGTCCCTTTAAGTCCCATTCGCGATCTAGACCTGATAAATCTGTGCTGGTTCACAAACTTCATCGTTTGCGAACTAGGTAAGGACAACGGCTTTGTCTATTCATGTTTCGAAGTCTGCCATTTGCCCCCTTCAGAATGCGTCTCTTGAACTTTCTTGGACAGCTGTGCTCCTTTTGGACGACCCGAGTTGTCTCGCTGGTCATTTGACATTGACAGGGTTGTGATGGACTCGAGTTCAGCTACCCTCGGGACGATGCTACCAAATCACGGCTTCGACGTCATTGACGTGTGTTATTGCAAGGTGCTCCCAATATTCATTGATGAGACAGAACTTACTCCGTATACAGTGGGATCATCTCGTATTTCACCCTGTCATCTCCTCGGATCCGCAGCTGGAGTCTAATCTCGCCAAAGAGAGATCGACACTTCACTTTCGTCACCGCGATAAGAGGGAGAGGGGACTCAGAAAACTGCCCCTCGAACTTCGAGCTTTGGGTTGAGTCCATATCCGTACCTCCCTGAAAAATGAAAACAAAAACACTTCACTTCGCAATATTGGCTAAGCGGCAGTTTAGGTTATGATGGTAGGAATGGAACGATATGAAGTAGCAACGCCTGGTCAATGAGCAGGCGCAGCACGAGATTGGAGTAATATATTTAATATTGAAGGGTCGCTTCCATGTCAAAGCGCTGTTGGTGATATCTCTGTACGTCTGCAGCGCTTTGAAGTTCAGACTGTTGGGTGGCAGACTTTTCAGGTCGGGGTCAAGTACGAGAACTCTGAGACGTCAATAGGTTATGGCTATGCACCAGTCAGTTATAATCAAGAAAGAAAAAAGGTTTCGATGAAGAGTTTGTATTTTTCTCGGCTATTTGACTGTTATCACTAAGTTGATGAGGAATATCGTTAGAACCCGTGCATGCGGTTACTATTGTAAGCACTTGCAGCACGTTAACAAAGTCCTTGTACTGTGAACCTTCAACTGATTGGGATACTAATAATTTGCCTGCTGGAGATTGTTTGTTACTTTATGTAAGTTTTTATGGTAATTTAGTCTGTGTTTCTAGTGGAAGTTTTTGCGGGAGCTTGCTGTTGAAGCCGACGAGAACTCATGATAACTGGCCGTGTGCTATCGGTCGTGACAATCGCCTTGTGAGAAGCCGTCGCGAGTCAACACAATGACATGATCCATGATTATCACGGGAACCCCGGCACGCAATTGCGGATGTAATGACACAACAGCTCTATATAACCACAGCCCAAGCCCAACTCCAACCTTGGCTTTTCATCAACGTTCATCCTTCACAAGCTTAAGAACTGTCTGTGATTACCAACACCAAAACCTTTCCAGATCAGCTTTGGAGGGTGAAATACTTCTCTTATCCAGAAGCCTCGACGAAAATTTTTCCTATTACGCATGGGTATATGCTAAAGTTACAACTTCTGCTAACAAGAATAGGATCGATAGCTCAGTGGTAGAGCGAGGGATTGCAGATCCCTAGGCCGCGTGTTCGAACCACGCTCGGTCCTCTCTTTTGCCGACCCAGCGACCCCACGATTTGGCGTCGTGTCCTTTTTTGTGCCTCAACGCCACGTCTGCATCTAAGACATATATCCACTACCAACATCGCCAAAATCAGAAATAAGTCAGGGATCGATAGCTCAGCGGTAGAGCGAGGGATTGCAGATCCCTAGGTCGCGTGTTCGATCCACGCTCGGTCCTGACCTTTTGCTGTCTGATGAGGATGACTTTATCTTTTTGCTTTGGCCGATGACTCCTCCCAGACGCCCACGACGTGCATGTTCGCCAAGAATCGCCCCAACTGCGTTGTTTGACTCGAGGTCAGTCTGGCAGGGCTGTCCGCAAAGGGCCAGACTCTTCGCAATCAAAATTTGCCATTAATCAGACACCGTCGCTGAAAAGAAGGGCTTTTCCCCTTTCTATGCATTATACATCATTACTAAACACTTCGTCACTCTATGGCTCTGGTTATCTATTATATTCAGATTGCTCGAAGTTCAGCACGCTGGAATGATCACTACTATCCAGAGAGTTATGTATCAATTCCTTTAATAGATATCCCTTTGTCTAGTGTAAGGCTGTAAGCTATAGATGTTTCTTTTGTCTATAGGATATTGATAAGATCACTTGAAATTTGATGAACGTTAACGCCAAAGTCTGAAGGGGAAGTCTGTAATCCATGTTAGTTTCCATCCATTTCGTAAAGAGACATGCAAAACGTCTTGCCTGAAGGTAAAGAACACCGTCCTCAATGACGGTCTCGTTGTAGGACCTCTTAGTCTCGTCTACAACACGAACATGGACAGCATGCTTGTCCATGGCCTCAAGGAGTCCTTCCTGAAGCATATCATCCTCACCGAACTTGTCATACTCAAGCTGCGAGACCAAGCTTTCAAGATAGGAGAAATGAGACCTTCCAAAATTTTGCTCCCAACCGCTATCAGCACTAGCCTTGCCCTTGAGCTTTTCGAAGTTGGCCTCAAAGTTAGGGGCGATGGTGATCTCCTGACCGAGGATCTTGTTCAGCTTCTCCTGAATCTGCTGAACGTTGGGGTCATAGTCCTCCCTGATAGAGGCCCTGGCAACAAAGCTCATGGGTCGGACAGTTGAAGGAGCCTCGTTCAAGGCCTTGGTGATGTTGTTGCTGTCCGCAGCATGGTTGGTGTTGGTACCCAAGTTGCCCTTGGTGAAGAGGATAATGAGTTCACCCTCGGGACCAACCTTGGTTCCACAGTAAGAAACAGTGTCCTTCTCATCAAAATCCATCGTCAGGACATGGCCGGAGCAGATCTCGTTGATCTCATCCTTAGCTCCATCTCCATTTCGGTCAATGAAGTACTTCAATTGATCTTCAACACCCTCAACATAGCTAAGGAGAAGAGATGACAGTCAGTAAGTTGTAAACGATGGCCACTTGTTCCATAAAGACATGCTTCTTGCTGCCAACGACCAGGGAGGACAGCTTAAAAGGGAAACGAACCTGACAATGAGATCACCCAAGGAGGTGTGGCCCCAGGAACCCTCTTCGGCATAAGGATAGAGGGCTTTGGGATCAATGTTGATAGTCCATGACTGACCAAGAATCTCTGAGAGCTTCTTTTCGTGGTCCGTTTTGGTGTTCTCCCAGCTGTCTCGGACTGGAGTCTTGTTAGTGATATCAACGAGGCTGGCCTAAGGAAGATACCTACTATTCTTGCGGACAGCAAGGGGCATTTTCTCAGCAGGCGGAAGTCGAGACATGATGACAGAAGAGGGAGATCTTAGTTGTGAGTTGGCAGACTGATTTAGAGAGTTGTTGATACTCAAACGAGAGTCTTGCGGTGCGATAATGGCTTTTATGCTTGTTTCTGGCATCTGAACCCCTGACGACCTGCCATATCAGCCTAGTCTCAGTCTCAACCGGCAACTGACGTGCCGTTATTATCTGAAGCTAGACTGTGTATACAGTAGTCAAGCTGCAAGCGTGTAACACTTGACAACGCCAACCATTTCCATGACAAGGCTTCAATCCAGCCTGTGGCCAATAGCAAGTGCTGGAGTCAAGGGCAAACACGCATTTCGCAGAGTTGACCAAGTTACCCATAGCCGCATGGCGTTTTCCCCATGCCTGTAGCTGCCTAGATTGAGGACCCTGCGTGTAGCTGCCTAAGCCCTATTGGAAGGCTGCAGATAGGAATGTGGGAGAGGAATTGCGGTGATGGTTGGTTTTTAATCTGCCTTACAACGCCAAAACGCCCAGCTGAAAACATAGCGCTGCTTAGCGTGTAATACCCCGACCCAGCGTGAACCCGCAATATCCTTGGCAGAAAGAGGAGTATCAACCTCAGGGGTTCACTTAACCGGCGGTGGGTAAATGATAATGGGTATGAGTTCACTATCTCTTGCTTCATCGTGAATTTCGCTCATCTCAAGATCCAACTCTCCATTGCATACGGAGTATTGTAGTATCAATTATGTCTCTGTAAGTTGATCTCCACCGCCTTTGTCTCTCATTGGCTGGTTTACTGATTCATGCGACTATCAGCCCACTGAAGGCCAAAGTCTCGATCCGAGATAATTGGGAAAAGCCCGAATGTCGTGCTCAAGAGTCTAGGAAGAAGCTGAAAGACGTGCTCGGTCTTGAAGTTTACTGTGAGCCTCAATGGCAAATTCTTGTGTCCGAGCTGGAGAGCTTTTGGGAAGACAAGGGCGAGCTTGTTTCTTC
The DNA here is from genome assembly GCA_013759095.1 of Fusarium sp. NRRL 29148. Lineage (NCBI taxonomy): Eukaryota > Fungi > Ascomycota > Sordariomycetes > Hypocreales > Nectriaceae > Fusarium > Fusarium sp. NRRL 29148. Next base: position 94,117 of record JABSTL010000062.1, read on the forward strand.
AGTGGCATCCTTCATTCATGTTTGGTTTGAAGCACTCACTGAGTTGCTTGATGATGAAGCTTATGAGGCCTGGACGGACACTGTTCTTACGAAGATCAGAGACCTGACCTCGAGGCTGAACTTGACTGTCGAGGTATGTTACTTGTAGTTGATGCGGGTTTGGAGCTGATATGGTATATCGCAGGTGTCAGAGAATCAGCGAATTTCAACCAAGTGGTCTGATGCACAACTGGGATTCATTATGTATATCCCCAAAGATCTAACTCACCAGCCATCTCAGTTTTTCGGCCTCTTTAAGGAACAGCTTCTTGAATGCCTCGAAGAAAATCGACCGTCCAAGACATTGCCCATACACTCCACCACGGGTGATGAATGGGCAGATGTTGGAGGAGAAGATCGAGAAGAAGAGCCTGCTAAACCTCTACAAACGGGTAAAAAGGCATCAGCTATTGATTATCTCCCAGATCCTAACACTATGCCTAAGCCTAGTGCGCTTTTCCAGCAAGCTCCCTATCACCTCTTCGTGTATAGCTCGGCATCAAACAGGAGCCAGAAGATTGAAATTGAATGTAGCCACAGCCAAACTTTGGAAGTTTTAGCCGAGTACTTGAAAAGATGGACAAAGGCCAACGTCAATCGTGTAGATAAGGTCAGTATCTCTTGCGTCTTTACCATTTTGACAAAGACATATCTGACACATCCCAGCCTCCCGCGGTGGAGATCTCGCTCAATCACGCCGCCTCTGGCTTTGGACTCGAGTGTGATAGACTCACACTGCACTGTGAGAACCGATATGGACCTATCTACAACATATCTGCTGTTGCAATTTTGAATTTGGTTGAGGGAGTGTTTGGGTACGAAAGAGTCTATGGCGATTCCACTTCATGGCACTACCGAAGAGACACACCGTTCAAGAAGCGATGAAGGATGAGATGTCGATCAGCCATACCTATTTAGACAGCCATATGGTTTTAGATATAGTATACAACGATTATAGAACGAATAGCCAAAAGAAAAACATACAACACCGAGGATTCGCTGGTCGTCACCGA